>JAUJYZ010001566.1:95000-269746 GCA_033675265.1 Actinostola sp. cb2023 | reverse complement strand
CTGGCTGTGGCAGATACCTGAGTTTTAAAAAATGGGCTTTTTAGTGTTAGAAGTCAATCCACGGCCACAGGAAGCCCAGGAAGAGCGAGAGAACACATACATGTCATTCGGAAAAAAAACGATTTTCTGGCCCGTTTATAGTGGAGTAAACAACCTGAAAGCAAGTCAGGACACTGATAGATTGCCATGTTCTATTACATATCGAAAACTCTTGATTGAGCGAATCGAAAAAGTATTTTATTTTCGGCTGAAACCAAGTCTTGGAGAACGATGACGGGACTTGTTGCCTTGCCTAAGAGTGAGCAATCAAAATAAATCGATCCCAAAACACACTATTTAAATAATTTAACCTCTTATGATGATAATCTTTATTTAAAAAATATGGTGTCTCTTCACAATTCGTGCCTTCCAGAGAGCCGTATATATCCTAATTTATATAAACACCTCATATATATCCTAAATTAAACACCTCACAGCACTCAAACAACTACTAATCTTTACTTCTTGAGCATAATTAGGAGTTCGATAAAACCCATTCCTGAAGCGAAAATCGAACTACGTATACCGTATACAATACACACTACCCCCTGTGTGGAAACAAGAACATGGTATCTTTGAAGGCTAATTGAAGGGTCCATGCAAGAACAGTGTAATACATAACTAGTCTAGATAATAGTACATGTAGCATTATATAGCAGAGGGTATGGGCTGAATAACTTTCAGATCATTTTTATTTACTGAATATTGACTGAGCAAACATACATGTACAAATGTAGACTACTGTACATGTATGTTCTTGTATTTAAATATATTATTCTTTTTTACATTCTAAGTTCATAATTTAAGATTTATAAAAGTGCAAAGTATAATAATGATTTTCTTTCTTACATATTTAAAACTGTTTAGAGACATCAATTATATGACGAGTTAAAATTCATGTTCATTATATAATATATATTAATAAGAAGTCTGGATATTATTAAAGTGTTTTATAGTAATTGTTTTCAAAATGTTAGTATTTAATAATATTCCCAACTTTTGGTTGGAAGGCATTATATTTCCAGAAATTTTTACATGTACCAAATAGGTGTTGCAACAGCTGATGAACAACCCATACATGTACTTGCTCTAAGCAAAGTAATAGGTAAATACATGTACCAAATAGGTGTTGCAACAGCTGATGAACACCCATACATGTACTTGCTCTAAGCAAAGTAATAGGTAAATGCATGTACCATTAAATAGGTGTTGCAACAGCTGATGAACACCCATACATGTACTTGCTCTAAGCAAAGTAATAGGTAAATACATGTAGGTGTTGTCATTCCAGTGTCTGAATTGATGAAAAGCTCTTGTAAAGTGTTGGAACGTCATTCATTTGTCTGACAACTTTATGCAACTTGTGATGAGAAGAGATGTCAGTCATTCCACCACATCTACTAACCTTGCACTGATACACAAATGTCTTCTTGTGATCTTCACCATATTCATCAACCATCTCATATACAGGTGCTGTCCAACCATTGCTATCAGTGAGCTCTTTAAGTTTACCAATAGGGTTTACCATTACTTGCTGATGCTAGAGGACATTGTGCAGCACCATTCCATCCAGAGAAAAACTATCAAGATTATGAGAAATTTATGTAACTTACTTGTTTATAGTATATCTTAATGCATCTTAGTGTGCAGTATTGAAGAAATTGAAAACGAGCATGCATGCTACATGTATGTGCAGATTTAGAGCATGTGGGAACTGATCAGAACATGAGAGAAGTGTTAGGAGAAGCATGATGCGTAGAGGAGTGCTTCTTGACACTTCTTGAGTGTTCTGATCAGTCCCCAAGTGCTATAAATCTGCACATAGCACAGCGGACAAGTTTTCTATTTCTTTTATAAAATACAATATGATTTTAGGCAAGTTTTCAATTTTGCTTGTTACAATTTTTTTAAATATCTGCGCATGTGTGCTCTCATAAAGCATGTGTAATACACACCATTTGGCCAATCAGAGTGTGCGTTATATCATAGTTATTTTATGATGGATATTTTTACGAGTTGTGACATATTTTTTCGAGCCATAGGCTGGTCAGAATAAAAACAGGTTCATTAGTAAAAATATCCAGCCGTACTGCAACCAACCTCCACTGACTGTATTAATGAGAGTACCGGTATGTATATTTTTCAAATGGGGTAGGGTCATGATCAATAGGGTTGTAGAATCTATAGGGGAGGCATGGGTAATGATGAACACACTGACTTTCCAGTGGCTCAATGTACCTGGTGTGGTGTTGCACTCGGTTTTCTCTCTGGTGTGGACTTTGAAAGTAAAAATGATTTGTTTCTTTGCTATTAAAACTGATATCTGATACGGCTGATTGCTAAAAAGGATAATTAAAGAAAACAGTGAGACAATGAAAATATAAGAAAGAAAGAAATATAGAACAAACTGATACTGGTTAGTATTTGATATTAGAACTGGTGGCATAACAATTCTGTGACGTCAGTATTATTATCAAATTACTGTAATTCAGTGCAAGTTGTTCATAAATTGGATTTCTTAAATTACAAAAACAAATTCGGGATCGATCCCACAGTCTACATGTACCTCTGATGAAAGTGTTGACGAAGGTGATAAATCTTTGAGAGTCTGTGTCAGCTCGAATATGGCTTCCTCTGCAGCGTTCATTTTGGCGTCCTGCTTGGTAGGACCATATCCAATACAACCCTGGCCCTGTAGAAGGCTACCGACCTCTACTGAACACATATATGTGTGTATCGACGGCTCCTGAAGAAGATCGTAAAATTTGACATTCAAACAGTGCTGTCCAGCAGCTAGCATTAATATCTGTATGGAATCATCAGAGCATATATCTTGCAGTTGTTCGATTGTACGTCCATTTTAGAACACTGCGAAGAAGTATTGCCAAAAGCCATGGTTTTGACCCGTTTTGACAGCTAAACTCAACCGTTCGCACAAAAATATAACTTGAAAAACATGTCTTCTCAGTCTAAGTTTAAAACGTAAATATTACATTTTGCTTTTAAAATTCGTAGAATTGAATTCAATTTCTTGGAAAAATATATGCTGCGTAATCAATTTGTTTTTCCCCGGTTTGACCGAGAAGGACTGGTGTTGTAAACAAATCGTCTACGACCAACTTCCGGCACATGTACTTGGGCACAGACTCCCAAATTAGTAAAGTCAGATCTATTAAAATGAAGAAGAAAACCCTGGTTATTTGAAACTCTAATGGATGAACTGTTTTTTAAAGTTCTGTCATCTATAAATAGGCCACTTCTGGCTCAGTCACTCAGTAGCGATTATTCTATGTTTGGGCTTCCTGTGTTATGATGTATGTAGTGGTTATGGTAGTTGTGACTTTTCACAATTACAACTAATATTGACATTTTTTACAGAAAAAGCAACATTAAATACATAAAAAATCTAATGATACTGTAAATAACCATAGTTAATAGATATAAACTATGAAATAACAAAGTAAAAATATCTTACTGTTCGTTCACTCGTTCCAGGCTCCCCCCAGTGCGAAGTAACACACGGCAAACAGCAGGCAAAGAAAGTTGTAAATAAGTTTATCTCACTTTCATCTCTGGTAATTTCAACCCAAAAGACACAAGATATCGCCACCCTATGGATCCTCAGAATGGGCAGAGGGAAAGGACCTTTTTCGCTGTACTCGAAGAAAGATCAATTTAGCTGAGGAATTGCTAAATAAATGTAAAAAGCTGGAAGCACATGTTGAAGGAAGCCACAAACTGCAGAGGAAAATCAGAGCAGAAATAAGTTTTCTGTCGTCTGTGAGTGTTGTAGAAAGCTTTAGTACCAAGTATTTCTTACCTTTGATCTTGGTTTGATTATCTGGTCGACTATTGTTGTCAAAATGGGCTTTCGAATAATGTTATTAAGTTACATGTACATGTAAGCTTACTAAATATTATCTAGTAATTACTACAATAGTCCATTAGTCTATGAAATGGATTCAAACATCAGACGTACCTTGGTAAAATAATGACTTCTCGATCGGAAGATTTTGTATTCCTGGTAGGATGTATAAACAAAAGAGATCATGAATAAATACATTGTAATAAGTAATGAAGTATAATTTATACACCAGCTGCTATATAATACACATCAACTGTACATTGATTTTTTGACTTTCTTGTATTCAAATTATCGACTACTTTAATTTATACAAGATACTGGAGTATAGAGTCCTTCTATTTGTTAACTGTTTTAAATTTCCAGAAGTTTATATGAATAGTGTATAATTATATTATATTAATATCACAAAAATCATGAATACACATTTACTATGCAGTGAGCTTACGTGTATATAGTACATACTGGTGTACTAAATAGATCAAGAAGTAATTTATATATACAATTTGAGTATCAGTTGATCTGTATGGGATATTACTTATCAATTCCAGCAATGTAGCTGGAAGGCTCAATGCTTAAAAGCTGAGAAAATCAAAGTTCAAATCTATGCAAATGAGAATGATTCTGCATGCACGTTAAATGATCGTGTTTACCTCATGAATTATTAAGTTGAATGAGGAAGGATATTTGATGTCAAGCATGAATAACAATACTTGTAATGGATTGAACTAACTGGATGGAAATTTTATCTGACAGCTTAAAAGGAAAGAAATCCCCATAAAAGCCAGCCATGTACAAAGCACAAACCTAGCACACCTCCAAGGTGTTATCAAGGCAACAGAACAGGCAGAGCAAGTCGTATCAATCTTTAGAACATTTCATTTCAACTTGGCAAACAGTACAGGATACAAAGACAGTGCATCAAGATCTTGTATTGTAGACGTTGTTGCTAGTAATGGAACTAATTGGATAAAAGTCGTAGCTAGAAATCCAAAGGCGTTGCACAGAATATGGCAAGGTACATGTATGTTGCCAATACAATACAATTTACTTCTTTTTTTTATAAAGAGCATCAATTGAGACATTGTGGAATGGCGCTCTCTCTTTTTATTGAAGAAATATTATTATTATTATTATTATAATTATTATTATTATTATTATTATTATTATTATTATAATTATTATTAAATAAATTATTATACACCGAATCAAAATATGGCGTCCAATTTGAACTGCCATTGTTCTTTGACTGACCAACCTCGTGTTCACGTGGAAACACAAAAGCATTTTCACATGAATGAGAGGCTAGTCAATCCAGAACAATAGTTATTCAAATTGGTCGCCATATTTCGATTCGGTGTATTATTATTATTATTATGCGCTATAACTGTATAAATTAATTAGAGGTTAATTAACGCACTCGAGCGAGTGGGTTATCGGGATTTAACCTGCAAAAGTTCACTAACAATGAATGAGAAATTTAAATTCTGCACGAGGCGTAGCCGAGTGCAAGATGAGAAAATTTTGAGTTCATTGTTAGTGAACGAGTGAAGGTAAATTCCCAATAACTCACGAGCAAAGAGGGTGTTAATATTTGTATTATTCAATTTGAATACATTGCAGAGCCAAGCTAATACTATTACTAAACACTGTGGTGTAAAGAATTTACACCACTGACAGCTTTTACAGCACGATAATGACTTCGCCACGGTTGTCTCATCATAACCACTCCTCACTTGGTACAAATCAATTACCAACCAGGAGATTGGAATTTGTACAATGTATGAAAAATTGAATAAAAAATAAATGTTATTGTATTAACAAATATTATTATTACCACTGTTAAATAATTTTGCATTACTACATGACAACCCAAGGCAAAAGTTACATGACTTTGTATAGAGACATTGAAGAAGCCGGCATATTTCATGCTTATGATTCAAACTCACCAGTCACAACTTTCATATTCGGTAGTCCTATAGTAATGCAAAGAGTGGTTAAATGATAATAATGGTGATGGTGCCAAAAGTTTTGTAGTTTTACACACTCAGGTTTCTAAATATTGCTACATGTATATACAAATGTACCTTACTCTACATGAAGGTCAAGGTGAATATGGGGAAAGAGATCTTATAGATCAAGCCAAGGTATGAAGCCAGTAATAATGTAGTTGGGCAGATCTGCCAAAAAAACGGTAAATCAATACAAATTGGATATGGAAGAGTGGAAGAATTGATGGAAGAATTAGTGAATGAATGAATGATCATTGAATACATAAATGGGATTACAGCCATTATTGTTGAACTATGACCCTGAAAATTACAACATTAATTTTCAGCCAATCTCCAGTCTAGACAGCCGTCAATCAAACTAGCTTTGTTATGATTGGTTAAAGTCTGGACACGTCCATGTTGATTCATGGGATGATAATGGTTTATAATTTGTTCTGTGACATTATATGGACATTTATCAAACAAATCAGTGATTATGATTTGTCTACTGAATGAGAATGCATCAAAATTCTAAAACTACACATCAAGACATTGTTAATTTTTAAAACTAAGTGTATTTTCTAAACTCACTTTATCACTGTTATCATTTTAAAGTTAACATATATATCCTCTATTTATCCCTCCCTTTCCCATAGCCCACCACCCAATAAGCCCCCCTGTTTGAAGCACAATTTTTATTAAGCCCCCTCTCTCTTTTTTTTAATTAAAAGCCCTCCCTCGCCTTCTCCAAAAGATACCGTAGAAAAGCCCCCTCCCTCTATTAAGCCCCCTCCCTCTATTAAGCCCCCTCCCTCTATTTAGCCGCCTTCCTCTATTGAACCCCCTCCCACTATTGAGCCCCCTCCTTCTATTAAGCCCCTTCCCTCTATTAACCCCCCTGCCTCTATTAAGCCCCCTCCCTCTATTAAGCCCCCGCCCGCTCTATTAGGCCCCCTCTCCCTCTATGAATTCCCCTCTATTAAGTCCCCTCCCTCTATTAAGCCCCCTCCCTCTATTAAGCCCCCTCCCTCTATTAAGCCCCCGCCCGCTCTATTAGGCCCCCTCTCCCTCTATGAATTCCCCTCTATTAAGTCCCCTCCCTCTATTAAGCCCCCTCCCTCTATTAAGCCCCCTCCCTCTATTAAGCCCCCTCCCTCTATTAAGCCCCCGCCCGCTCTATTAGGCCCCCTCTCCCTCTATGAATTCCCCTCTATTAAGTCCCCTCCCTCTATTAAGCCCCCTCCCTCTATTAAGCCCCCTCCCTCTATTAAGCCCCCTCCCTCTATTTAGCCGCCTTCCTCTATTGAAACCCCTCCCACTATTGAGCCCCCTCCTTCTATTAAGCCCCTTCCCTCTATTAACCCCCCTGCCTCTATTAAGCCCCCTCCCTCTATTAAGCCCCCGCCCGCTCTATTAGGCCCCCTCTCCCTCTATGAATTCCCCTCTATTAAGTCCCCTCCCTCTATTAAGTCCCCTCCCTCTATTAAGCCCCCTCCCTCTATTAAGCCCCTCTCCCTCTATTATGCCCCCTCTCCCTCTATTAAGCCCCCCCTCCCTCTATTAAGGCCCCTCCCTCTATTAAGCCCCTTCCCTATATTAAGCCCCCTCCCTTTATTAAGCTTCCTCTACCTCTATTAAGCCCATAGACCAAATCGGCTGATGCAATGTTGTACCCAATTCAGATCTTTTGGGAATACGGTTCTTTGTCTGTTGTATTTCGATTTCAATAGAGCATTGACATGGAAATGTTTGGAACAAAAAGCTCTTATTTCCAAAGGTTTTGAATTGGGGTAAAGAATGTAAACATTGCAAATTGGTCTATTCAGTGAAAATGCAACTTCTTTTTTTCCCCAGGATTTTATTGATTGCAGTGAGAACCATGTTGTACATTTCCAAAACCCTTTAGTATCATTTGTATTCTGCAATGGAGTCACAAAGAGCTTAGCAAGTAGGTAGTTGTGTTCCTTGATTTAAAATTACTCTATAACAGTATGACATCACTACAAAACAATATATTGTTTAAACGCTAAGGATCATGGTCCATGAGTCCGTGGGACAAAACAACAATGAAATACTTTCAGTAGAACATACATGTAGGAAAATGGTAACACAAAATACTAACAGTAAACTTTCAAAAGTATTAATATTTAAATGCTGAGCAGAGCAGATTTAGTTCAAATGTCTATTGTTCTTGACAAGTCTGTCCCCTCATAAACAAGTTGTGACGTCATAATGCCATTGAGCAATAAATTGTTTCTTGATTTTGAATTCTTTTTTATCCCATTTCTTTTTCAACTTTTTTCAATGTAGCTACAGTTGTATGCATCGATGTCTGTTCTTCCATATCTCACATTTCTTCAGTTCAACTGTGATATGTATTATTTACCCCTTTCTTCTCTCTTTGTTAATCTAGATATTTTTTTTATTCTCTTACACTTCCCACTCGATCATCACCTTTCCATTTAGTTTCTATTTCTAGAAATATTGATAGAACAGTTATCAACTTTTACTGTGTGACTCAAACCACTATTAAAGACCACCTTTACTGTTCTAATTACCTAGAGTGCAATTTAGAAAAGCGTGAAAACTAAATTACTAATTAGTACTAAATAATGAAACAATAGAAAACAATAGAAATAGCACTATTTAGTACTATTAAGTCACACTTTTCTAAATTGCACTCTACTTCTGTCTGGACCTAAAACAGTAGTATGTAAAATGCTTTGATCACCATTAATTGAGAGCTGATTCCAGGCTAATAATGGTGATAAAGGTGTGCAAATACATTTCAAAAAGGTTTTCGTGTCGCTCTGTATAGGAAATTACAATGTGATTGTTTTCTTTCAAATCTGCAGACCTTCCCTCTTTGTTAAACTTGTGTTATTTTTTGTTTCTATCTCTTCTTTCCTTTCTTCTGTAATTATTCATTTCATTCTCTTTATGTAATACTTTAATATATCCTTGTGTCACTTGTTTTTAAAGCATCTTTGACAGACTTAGGAATCAGTGTGCAAGGTGATGTACTCCTTGATCCATGCGATTCAGACTCTTCACTGGCAAATGCTTCATCTATACCATTACCAGTCATATCCAGGAATCCCTGGCCATGTAAGTGTAACTAGACCTGTGATCAAAATTCAAATTCTCCTTTATAATTCAAAGATCCTAATGGAGTATTTACATTATCGTCAGAAATCAAGTACACTATTATTGCACACACATCTCAGTATTATTCATGGTTTGAGAAGCACTCAAACACTCAAAGTGTTGAATCTCTAAACAGGCCTGAAAGTCGGTTTAAAACTCAGCTGCATCTTGTTTTCTTTCAACCCACTTGTTGGTGTTTCAAAATCTGAGGAAGAAATCTTTCTTGTGTTTTAAGGGAAGCAAGCCGGGTGACCACGTGGTGAAAGCACTTGCCTCTCTCACCACTATGGTGCCTGGTTCAATTCGCGGAGCGCCATGCTTTATGAGAGTTGAGTTTCTTACTTTGTTCTCTTGTGCTTGGAAGTAGTTTACCTGGGTTTCACACAAAATCTTGATTTTTTTTTTCAGGATCATTTCATGATCATTAAAGTCTCAAATTTCTGAATATTAACTGTTTGGGAGTCAATAGTTCTAAAAGTCACATTTAACAAATCAACCATTATGTTTGTTGTGTAGAAACCATGCTAATCTTGATGTATCTACGATGATTGCATATGTATCAGCGGTAACTAATGGAGGAGCCTCGTTTGTGTTTAAGGTAATGTTGAAGTGCTTAACATACTTCACAATGTCCTGTGGTGTATTCACAGGCAGCCCAATCTCTTAATTTGACGATATTTAGCGTATCAACAAGCCATAAATAGATGAAAATTTATAGTTGCAAAAATACGAATTCTTTGAAATAAAAACACGAAATAAACATTTGTATGACATTTCATGTGTCTGCTGCAGTTGTTATTTTTATGATTAAAGCCTTATTTCAATTTTAGAGGGGGGATCGGAGGTAAGAAAAAAAAATTGAAATAAGGCTTTAATCGTAAAAATAACAACTGCAGCAGACACATGAAATGTCATACAAATGTATTTCGTGTTTTTATTTCAAAGAATTCGTATTTTTGCAACTATAAATTTTCATCTATTTATGGCTTGTTGATACGCTAAATATCGTCAAATTAAGAGATTGGGCTGCCTGTGGTGTATTTAACAAATAGCTGCAACTGATGAAAGATTTGGCTTGCTATGAACTGTGGTTGTGATTTACGATAGTCAGCTTGGTATGTACTCTTAGTCACTGTAAAATATGTAGCTGAAAACATGTTTTTCGTTTGACAAAGTTAAAATTTTGGCATCAGACGATGAGAACCGTGGTATGTACTCTGATAGACCACGGTTGATCGAAGCAATCAGAGAGCGAGAAATTTACTAGTTGTGGTAAAAATGGAAATAATGTAGGTTCTGAGCCAGGGATAGGAGCTACTCCACTACATAAGCTATATGGGTAATGGTGCAGTGCTTAACATACTCCACAATGTCCTACGGTGTATATGGAAATAATGTAGGTTCTGAGCCAGTGGGAGGAGCTACTCCACTACATTTAAGCTATACGGGTAATGTTGCAGTGCTTAACATACTCCACAATGTCCTACGGTGTATATGGAAATAATGTAGGTTCTGAGCCAGTGGGAGGAGCTACTCCACTACATTTAAGCTATATGGGTAATGTCGCAGTGCTTAACATACTCCACAATGTCCTACGGTGTATATGGAAATAATGTAGGTTCTGAGCCAGTGGGAGGAGCTACTCCACTACATTTAAGCTATATGGGTAATGTTGCAGTGCTTAACATACTCCACAATGTCCTACGGTGTATATGGAAATAATGTAGGTTCTGAGCCAGTGGGAGGAGCTACTCCACTACATTTAAGCTATATGGGTAATGTTGCAGTGCTTAACATACTCCACAATGTCCTACGGTGTATATGGAAATAATGTAGGTTCTGAGCCAGTGGGAGGAGCTACTCCACTACATTTAAGCTATATGGGTAATGTTGCAGTGCTTAACATACTCCACAATGTCCTACGGTGTATATGGAAATAATGTAGGTTCTGAGCCAGGGATAGGAGCTACTCCACTACATTTAAGCTATATGGGTAATGTTGCAGTGCTTAGCATACTCCACAATGTCCTGGATATGTGCATGTGCCACCTTGTTAGATACAGAGCGTCCTACAGCAGGTCTTGTTAGATAGGGTATTGATCCTGAGCGTCCTACAGCAGGTCTTGTTAGATAGGGTATTGATTCTGAGCGTCCTACAGCAGGTCTTGTTAGATAGGGTATTGAACCTGAGCGTCCTACAGCAGGTCTTGTTAGATAGGGTATTGATCCTGAGCGTCCTACAGCAGGTCTTGTTAGATAGGGTATTGATCCTGAGCGTCCTACAGCAGGTCTTGTTAGATAGGGTATTGATCCTGAGCGTCCTACAGCAGGTCTTGTTAGATAGGGTATTGATCCTGAGCGTCCTACAGCAGGTCTTGTTAGATAGGGTATTGATCCTGAGCGTCATACAGCAAGTCTTGTTAGATAGGGTATTGATCCTGAGCGTCCTACAGCAGGTCTTGTTAGATAGGGTATTGATCCTGAGCGTCCTACAGCAGGGCTTGTTAGATAGGGTATTGATTCTGAGCGTCCTACAGCAGGTCCTGTTAGATAGGGTATTGATCCTGAGCGTCCTACAGTAGGTCTTGTTAGATAGGGTATTGATTCTGAGCGTCCTACAGTAGCTCTTGTTAGATAGGGTATTGTTTCTGAGCGTCCTACAGTAGGTCTTGTTAGATAGGGTATTGATCCTGAGCGTCCTACAGCAGATCTTGTTAGATAGGGTATTGTTTCTGAGCGTCCTACAGCAGGGCTTGTTAGATAGGGTATTGTTTCTGAGCGTCCTACAGTAGGTCTTGTTAGATAGGGTATTGATTCTGAGCGTCCTACAGCAGATCTTGTTAGATAGGGTATTGTTTCTGAGCGTCCTACAGTAGGTCTTGTTAGATAGGGTATTGATTCTGAGCGTCCTACAGCAGATCTTGTTAGATAGGGTATTGTTTCTGAGCGTCCTACAGCAGGGCTTGTTAGATAGGGTATTGTTTCTGAGCGTCCTACAGCAGGGCTTGTTAGATAGGGTATTGTTTCTGAGCGTCCTACAGTAGGTCTTGTTAGATAGGGTATTGTTTCTGAGCGTCCTACAGCAGATCTTGTTAGATAGGGTATTGTTTCTGAGCGTCCTACAGCAGGGCTTGTTAGATAGGGTATTGTTTCTGAGCGTCCTACAGCAGGTCTTGTTAGATAGGGTATTGTTTCTGAGCGTCCTACAGCAGGTCTTGTTAGATAGGGTATTGTTTCTGAGCGTCCTACAGTAGGTCTTGTTAGATAGGGTATTGATCCTGAGCGTCCTACAGCAGATCTTGTTAGATAGGGTATTGATCCTGAGCGTCCTGCAGCAGGTCTTGTTAGATAGGGTATTGTTTCTGAGCGTCCTACAGCAGATCTTGTTAGATAGGGTATTGATCCTGAGCGTCCTGCAGCAGGTCTTGTTAGATAGGGTATTGTTTCTGAGCGTCCTACAGCAGGTCTTGTTAGATAGGGTATTGTTTCTGAGCGTCCTGCAGCAGGTCTTGTTAGATAGGGTATTGTTTCTGAGCGTCCTACAGCAGGGCTTGTTAGATAGGGTATTGTTTCTGAGCGTCCTACAGCAGGTCTTGTTAGATAGGGTATTGATTCTGAGCGTCCTACAGTAGGTCTTGTTAGATAGGGTATTGTTTCTGAGCGTCCTACAGCAGGTCTTGTTAGATAGGGTATTGATCCTGAGCGTCCTGCAGCAGGTCTTGTTAGATAGGGTATTGATCCTGAGCGTCCTACAGCAGATCTTGTTAGATAGGGTATTGATCCTGAGCGTCCTGCAGCTTTTTTTTTGTTAGATAGGGTATTGATCCTGAGCGTCCTACAGCAGGTCTTGTTAGATAGGGTATTGATTCTGAGCGTCCTACAGTAGATCTTGTTAGATAGGGTATTGTTTCTGAGCGTCCTACAGTAGGTCTTGTTAGATAGGGTATTGATTCTGAGCGTCCTACAGCAGATCTTGTTAGATAGGGTATTGTTTCTGAGCGTCCTACAGCAGGGCTTGTTAGATAGGGTATTGTTTCTGAGCGTCCTACAGCAGGGCTTGTTAGATAGGGTATTGTTTCTGAGCGTCCTACAGCAGGTCTTGTTAGATAGGGTATTGATTCTGAGCGTCCTACAGTAGGTCTTGTTAGATAGGGTATTGTTTCTGAGCGTCCTACAGCAGGTCTTGTTAGATAGGGTATTGTTTCTGAGCGTCCTACAATAGGTCTTGTTAGATAGGGTATTGATCCTGAGCGTCCTACAGCAGATCTTGTTAGATAGGGTATTGATCCTGAGCGTCCTGCAGCTTTTTTTTGTTAGATAGGGTATTGTTTCTGAGCGTCCTACAGTAGGTCTTGTTAGATAGGGTATTGTTTCTGAGCGTCCTACAGTAGGTCTTGTTAGATAGGGTATTGTTTCTGAGCGTCCTACAGCAGATCTTGTTAGATAGGGTATTGTTTCTGAGCGTCCTACAGCAGGGCTTGTTGTTAGATAGGGTATTGTTTCTGAGCGTCCTACAGCAGGTCTTGTTAGATAGGGTATTGTTTCTGAGCGTCCTACAGCAGGTCTTGTTAGATAGGGTATTGTTTCTGAGCGTCCTACAGTAGGTCTTGTTAGATAGGGTATTGATCCTGAGCGTCCTACAGCAGATCTTGTTAGATAGGGTATTGATCCTGAGCGTCCTGCAGCAGGTCTTGTTAGATAGGGTATTGTTTCTGAGCGTCCTACAGCAGATCTTGTTAGATAGGGTATTGATCCTGAGCGTCCTGCAGCAGGTCTTGTTAGATAGGGTATTGTTTCTGAGCGTCCTACAGCAGGTCTTGTTAGATAGGGTATTGTTTCTGAGCGTCCTGCAGCAGGTCTTGTTAGATAGGGTATTGTTTCTGAGCGTCCTACAGCAGGGCTTGTTAGATAGGGTATTGTTTCTGAGCGTCCTACAGCAGGTCTTGTTAGATAGGGTATTGATTCTGAGCGTCCTACAGTAGGTCTTGTTAGATAGGGTATTGTTTCTGAGCGTCCTACAGCAGGTCTTGTTAGATAGGGTATTGATCCTGAGCGTCCTGCAGCAGGTCTTGTTAGATAGGGTATTGATCCTGAGCGTCCTACAGCAGATCTTGTTAGATAGGGTATTGATCCTGAGCGTCCTGCAGCTTTTTTTTGTTAGATAGGGTATTGTTTCTGAGCGTCCTACAGTAGGTCTTGTTAGATAGGGTATTGTTTCTGAGCGTCCTACAGCAGATCTTGTTAGATAGGGTATTGTTTCTGAGCGTCCTACAGCAGGTCTTGTTAGATAGGGTATTGTTTCTGAGCGTCCTACAGTAGGTCTTGTTAGATAGGGTATTGATCCTGAGCGTCCTACAGCAGATCTTGTTAGATAGGGTATTGATCCTGAGCGTCCTGCAGCAGGTCTTGTTAGATAGGGTATTGTTTCTGAGCGTCCTACAATAGGTCTTGTTAGATAGGGTATTGTTTCTGAGCGTCCTACAGCAGATCTTGTTAGATAGGGTATTGTTTCTGAGCGTCCTACAATAGGTCTTGTTAGATAGGGTATTGATTCTGAGCATCCTACAGTAGGTCTTGTTAGATAGGGTATTGATTCTGAGCGTCATATACAGTAGTTCTTGTTAGATACGGTATCTATTTTGCTGTTTAGTGTGGGCAACTTCTTGGAGACTGCGTTGATAATATAAAACCTATAAATAATAACAATAATAACAACAAATAGTAATAAGCTAATAAATCATAGAACTTGTCTTGCATTCCGTACCGTGACCGTAACTCCGTGCCATAGGTTTTCCACTCTTACGAAAACGACTCCATTGAAAGAGTTTGATTGGATGAGATGCATCTGCACGATTTTTGATTGGTTCATAAAGGAAGCCATTTGACTGTCACGGTACCACTGGTTTCCCACTCTATACACTTGTTTAGTTCTGTATAAATAATGCACATTATTTCACTTCATATGTACACAGGATGGCATTTTAAATTATCAAGCAGTAAAGGAGCGTAAGGAGCCACTGCTTCCAAAGCTGATGACATTTCTAGAAGGTGTGACTATTGAAAATCTGTCGATCATTCAGTCAGTTTGAAAACATTTAGTGATTGAGGGAAAGTTTTGTAGGCAAGAACAGTGTATCACTGACCTGTCATCCAAATATTCCTTTTAAGAACCTTTCTTAATTTTCCATATCAATTATAACTGCCTGTAATCGTGAAATAAAGTGTGTATAATTCATTGAATTGTACATAACTTCACAGGGAATTAGCATTTTAACCAGAGATTACTTAGTGCGTTGTTCTTGCACAGGGCCCGGTTGTACGAAGCCTGGATAAGCGCTATCCACCGGATAAGTCCTATCCAACGGATAAAACTGATGCAGTTATCCAATAAATTGTATCCGTTGGATAAGACTTATCCGGTGGATAGCGCTATTCACCTTTCGTGCAACCGGGGCCAGACTATCAGGTCTCAATGAAATCTCTCTCGGATGTATTCGAGATTGCACCCCATCCCTACCCCTTGCTTCTCCTTAAATTGTAAGTAAGATTGCTGCTGTTCACTGCCTCTTTAATTGTTGTCAGGCAAAGAACTCCTTGCATGTGAGTCAGCCATTGCTGACTTTAATAAAATTATTCTGACAATTGGAGGATCGAAAGAACAGGAAAGAGCAAGGTACGTAAGCAGAGATGCACAGGGAGCCAAACACACTACGTTTTGCAATACGTACATTTGTTGTGTGTACGAACGGATTTACAGTGAATGTATGGGACGAACAAATACGTAGATTGTGTGTAAATTGTATGTACATTACCCTGCGAGCAGAGGTTCCTTTTCGTCTTTCTATGTTCACTGAGGCTTTTACTAGACTTTTAGATAGATGAACGGCTTTTGCTAAACGGCTTTTTGTTTTGGCTTTTACCTTGCTGTTCTTGTAGTTCGAGCTACAAGAACAGTAAGGTAAAAGCCAAAACAAAAAGCCGTTTAGCAAAAGTCTAGTAAAAGACTCAGTGAACATAGAAAGACGAAAAGGAACCTCTGCTCGCAGGGTAATGTACATTGTGTAAATGACCAAAATTGTCGTGAAACTTACACCGGCCATTAAGAGCGAGCGTGAAAGAAGTGCCAGGCGAAGGAGTACTTCAGTTATATGGCATTCATCTCTTGGAATTATGTTTGATAGCTTAATCAGTGATGAAAGTTTAAGAACTACTCCGAGTTAAGATCGATCTCTTTTCGATGAAATAACGATCATTTATCGCCAATGTCATCATATATTGCAACATGATGAGTTTGTTTAGAATAAAAGGGATCCTATTCTGAAGTATGCATTGCCTACAATGTGGAGACGATTTGTAGGTAAAGAGCATGGGCCATTTTTAGTTCGAGATCAAACGAGAAAATACGTTGAATGCAGCCCATTAGATATAGCAACGCCCCTATCTCAATATGAGTTTGGTTAACATAGAAGGGATCCTATTCTGATATTCTACTGAAATATACGCACCCCTTTCGTGTTGCTACGCGTCATATGTATATGTATTTATTATTATGTATTTATTATTATATTATTATATATATGTACACTCGTTTGCAGAAACGTTGTAGTATACATTTATACAAATATGTAATGAGATACAAGATATCTAATGAGATGCAAAGTGTGGTACATCACTTATTTTCTTCTAAAATATCTGAAACATCAATTTTAGATTAGTATCGCATCCAGCAAGGACAGCGCAATCATTTTCAGCGATATTTCGTGGTTAAACAGTTGTATTTTAGCATGTTTAACATTTTGCATCTCATTAGATATTTGTATAAATGTATCTACAACGTTTCTGCAATCGAGTGTATACTGTGATTTCGTGATTATTTCTTCTTATGTTATATATATTATATATATATGTGATTTAATTATCTATAAGTAAGCTGCTGGAGCGAATCAAGCAAGTATATGATGACCCATCGGAGAGAGCTTTATCACTGAAGGACAGTGCAAGTATAAAGATACGCTCCAAAGTAAGTCTACCTTCATGATGGAGATGATGATGATGATGATCGATGATGGTGTTGATGATGATGATGATTTCTACATATGTATTTTAGTAATTACCTGGTTAGTTGTTCTGCCTGGTCATCGTCATTGCTCTATTCTTCTCAAACTCATTAATAATTCATGTGAGGACAAAACAAAGTAAATCACTAATTCTCCAACTGAAGACAAATTTCATTTTCTCAAGAAAGTTAGATATGTCTTGTATTAATTTAATTGAGTATTTACCTAAACCCTAAATTATCAAGGATTTAGAGGGCATAAATCACTCACAATTTCTATGTAGATTCTAAGAAAACCATTTGTAAAGTCAGGAAAACAGAGGGCCGAGGGCATTATAGGATATTTATGCCTGCAAGTGACGTCAATATAACATGCGCGCGAATGATGGTTTATGCAAATTAGCTGAATTTGCCGCAGGTTTACGTGGCGTCATATTTCTGCGTCAAAATGTAAATTAGCTGCTTCAAAATTAAAACAAGATGGCCGAAGGTGAAGTTGAGTTGAGTCACTTCTCGATAGATTATCAAAAGTTGTACTTTGATAATACATGTAATTTATTATTAATAATATATGATATGTAAATAGAAACTTTTTTAACTTATTGTAAACTATTATTTATATCTATATATACGGCTCTCTGAGAGACCAATCACATGTATTGAAGAGATTCCGTTGTTAAATAAAAGGTTTGATTGATTGATTGATTGAGATTTAGACTTTCTTTTGAACTAAATCCTTGATAATTTAGGGCTTAGGAAATATAAATGATATTAATGATCTTTTTTCGGGCATAATGGTTTATTTAAGCCCATGAAGTTCATTTATTTATTCAAAATAAATAACCTTCATTGGGCCTAACTAAACCATTATGCCCTCAAAAACGCGCCAAAATTGCTATCCACTGATTTGGTAAATACTAAATTGATCTATTACATATCATATTATAGATTATATTTGGCACTGGAGACAAGTTGAAGGCTGTAACAGTCACAGCTAATTCAGCATTTGTAAGAGCTGCGTACAGTCAGGTAAGTGATTGTTAACAAAATCAGGGCCTCTATGGATACCAGCCTTGCTGTTGAATGGGTTACCCTGAATACAATCAATCAGGGCCTCTATGGATACCAGCCTTGCTGTTGAATGGGTTACCCTGAATACAATCGATCAGGGCCTCTATGGATACCAGCCTTGCTGTTGAATGGGTTACCCTGAATACAATCGATCAGGGCCTCTATGGATACCAGCCTTGCTGTTGAATGGGTTACCCTGAATACAATCGATCAGGGCCTCTATGGATACCAGCCTTGCTGTTGAATGGGTTACCCTGAATACAATCAATCAGGGCCTCTATGGATACCAGCCTTGCTGTTGAATGGGTTCCCCTGAATACAATCGATCAGGGCCTCTATTGATACCAGCCTTGCTGTTGAATGGGTTTACCCTGAATACAATCAATCAGGGCCTCTATGGATACCAGCCTTGCTGTTGAATGGGTTACCCTGAATACAATCGATCAGGGCCTCTATTGATACCAGCCTTGCTGTTGAATGGGTTACCCTGAATACAATCAATCAGGGCCTCTATGGATACCAGCATTGCTGTTGAATGGGTTACCCTGAATACAATCAATCAGGGCCTCTATGGATACCAGCCTTGCTGTTGAATGGGTTACCTGAATACAATCAATCAGGGCCTCTATGGATACCAGCCTTGCTGTTGAATGGGTTACCCTGAATACAATCAATCAGGGCCTCTATGGATACCAGCTTGCTGTTGAATGGGTTTACCCTGAATACAATCGATCAGGGCCTCTATTGATACCAGCCTTGCTGTTGAATGGGTTACCCTGAATACAATCAATCAGGGCCTCTATGGATACCAGCATTGCTGTTGAATGGGTTACCCCTGAATACAATCAATCAGGGCCTCATGGATACCAGCCTTGCTGTGAATGGGTTACCCTGAATACAATCGATCAGGGCCTCTATTGATACCAGCCTTGCTGTTGATTGGGTTACCCTGAATACAATCAATCAGGGCCTCTATGGATACCAGCCTTGCTGTTGAATGGGTTACCCTGAATACAATCAATCAGGGCCTCTATTGATACCAGCCTTGCTGTTGAATGGGTTACCCTGAATACAATCAATCAGGGCCTCTATTGATACCAGCCTTGCTGTTGAATGGGTTACCCTGAATACATTGTATTCAGGTAACCCATTCAACAGCAAGGCTTGGTATCAATAGAGGCCACTGATTGATTGTATTCAGGGTAACCCATTCAACAGCAAGGCTGGTATCAATAGAGGCCCTGATTGATTGTATTCAGGGTAACCCATTCAACAGCAAGGCTGGTATCCATAGAGGCCCTGATTGATTGTATTCAGGGTAACCCAATCAACAGCAAGGCTGGTATCAATAGAGGCCCTGATCGATTGTATTCAGGGTAACCCATTCAACAGCAAGGCTGGTATCATGAGGCCCTGATTGATTGTATTCAGGGTAACCCATTCAACAGCAATGCTGGTATCCATAGAGGCCCTGATTGATTGTATTCAGGGTAACCCATTCAACAGCAAGGGCTGGTATCAATAGAGGCCCTGATCGATTGTATTCAGGGTAACCCCATTCAACAGCAAGGCTGGTATCCATAGAGGCCCTGATTGATTGTATTCAGGGTAACCCATTCAACAGCAAGGCTGGTATCCATAGAGGCCCTGATTGATTGTATTCAGGGTAACCCATTCAACAGCAAGGCTGGTATCCATAGAGGCCCTGATTGATTGTATTCAGGGTAACCCATTCAACAGCAATGCTGGTATCCATAGAGGCCCTGATTGATTGTATTCAGGGTAACCATTCAACAGCAAGGCTGGTATCAATAGAGGCCCTGATCGATTGTATTCAGGGTAACCCATTCAACAGCAAGGCTGGTATCCATAGAGGCCCTGATTGATTGTATTCAGGGTAACCCATTCAACAGCAAGGCTGGTATCAATAGAGGCCCTGATCGATTGTATTCAGGGGAACCCATTCAACAGCAAGGCTGGTATCCATAGAGGCCCTGATTGATTGTATTCAGGGTAACCCATTCAACAGCAAGGCTGGTATCCATAGAGGCCCTGATCGATTGTATTCAGGGTAACCCATTCAACAGCAAGGCTGGTATCCATAGAGGCCCTGATCGATTGTATTCAGGGTAACCCATTCAACAGCAAGGCTGGTATCCATAGAGCCCTGATCGATTGTATATTCAGGGTAACCCCATTCAACAGCAAGGCTGGTATCCATAGAGGCCCTGATTGATTGTATCAGGGTAACCCATTCAACAGCAGGCTGGTATCCATAGAGGGCCCTGATTTTGTTTAACAATCACTTACCTGACTGTACGCAGCTCTTACAAATGCTGAATTAGCTGTGACTGTTACAGCCTTCAAACTTGTCTCCAGTGCCAAATATAATCTATAATATGATATGTAATAGATCAATTTAGTATTTACCAAATCAGTGGATAGCAATTTTGGCGCGTTTTTGAGGGCATAATGGTTTAGTTAGGCCCAATGAAGGTTATTTATTTGAATAAATAAATGAACTTCATGGGCTTAAATAAACCATTATGCCCGAAAAAAAGATCATTAATATCATTTATATTTCCTAAGCCCTAAATTATCAAGGATTTAGTTCAAAAGAAAGTCTAAATCTCAATCAATCAATCAATCAAACCTTTTATTTAACAACGGAATCTCTTCAATACATGTGATTGGTCTCTCAGAGAGCCGTATATATAGATATAAATAATAGTTTACAATAAGTTAAAAAGTTTCTATTTACATATCATATATTATTAATAATAAATTACATGTATTATCAAAGTACAACTTTGATAATCTATCGAGAAGTGACTCAACTCAACTTCACCTTCGGCCATCTTGTTTTAATTTTGAAGCAGCTAATTTACATTTTGACGCAGAAATATGACGCCACGTAAACCTGCGGCAAATTCAGCTAATTTGCATAAACCATCATTCGCGCGCATGTTATATTGACGTCACTTGCAGGCATAAATATCCTATAATGCCCTCGGCCCTCTGTTTTCCTGACTTTACAAATGGTTTTCTTAGAATCTACATAGAAATTGTGAGTGATTTATGCCCTCTAAATCCTTGATAATTTAGGGTTTAGGTAAATACTCAATTAAATTAATACAAGACATATCTAACTTTCTTGAGAAAATGAAATTTGTCTTCAGTTGGAGAAATTAGTGATTTACTTTGTTTTGTCCTCACATGAATTATTAATGAGTTTGAGAAGAATAGAGCAAATGACGATGACCAGGCAGAACAACTAACCAGGTAATTACTAAAATACATATGTAGAAATCATCATCATCATCAACACCATCATCGATCATCATCATCATCATCTCCATCATGAAGGTAGACTTACTTTGGAGCGTATCTTTATACTTGCACTGTCCTTCAGTGATAAAGCTCTCTCCGATGGGTCATCATATACTTGCTTGATTCGCTCCAGCAGCTTACTTATAGATAATTAAATCACATATATATATAATATATATAACATAAGAAGAAATAATCACGAAATCACAGTATACACTCGATTGCAGAAACGTTGTAGATACATTTATACAAATATCTAATGAGATGCAAAATGTTAAACATGCTAAAATACAACTGTTTAACCACGAAATATCGCTGAAAATGATTGCGCTGTCCTTGCTGGATGCGATACTAATCTAAAATTGATGTTTCAGATATTTTAGAAGAAAATAAGTGATGTACCACACTTTGCATCTCATTAGATATCTTGTATCTCATTACATATTTGTATAAATGTATACTACAACGTTTCTGCAAACGAGTGTACATATATATAATAATATAATAATAAATACATAATAATAAATACATATACATATGACGCGTAGCAACACGAAAGGGGTGCGTATATTTCAGTAGAATATCAGAATAGGATCCCTTCTATGTTAACCAAACTCATATTGAGATAGGGGCGTTGCTATATCTAATGGGCTGCATTCAACGTATTTTCTCGTTTGATCTCGAACTAAAAATGGCCCATGCTCTTTACCTACAAATCGTCTCCACATTGTAGGCAATGCATACTTCAGAATAGGATCCCTTTTATTCTAAACAAACTCATCATGTTGCAATATATGATGACATTGGCGATAAATGATCGTTATTTCATCGAAAAGAGATCGATCTTAACTCGGAGTAGTTCTTAAACTTTCATCACTGATTAAGCTATCAAACATAATTCCAAGAGATGAATGCCATATAACTGAAGTACTCCTTCGCCTGGCACTTCTTTCACGCTCGCTCTTAATGGCCGGTGTAAGTTTCACGACAATTTTGGTCATTTACACAATGTACATTACCCTGCGAGCAGAGGTTCCTTTTCGTCTTTCTATGTTCACTGAGTCTTTTACTAGACTTTTGCTAAACGGCTTTTTGTTTGGCTTTTACCTTACTGTTCTTGTAGCTCGAACTACAAGAACAGCAAGGTAAAAGCCAAAACAAAAAGCCGTTTAGCAAAAGCCGTTCATCTATCTAAAAGTCTAGTAAAAAGCCTCAGTGAACATAGAAAGACGAAAAGGAACCTCTGCTCGCAGGGTAATGTACATACAATTTACACACAATCTACGTATTTGTTCGTCCCATACATTCACTGTAAATCCGTTCGTACACACAACAAATGTACGTATTGCAAAACGTAGTGTGTTTGGCTCCCTGTGCATCTCTGCTTACGTACCTTGCTCTTTCCTGTTCTTTCGATCCTCCAATTGTCAGAATAATTTTATTAAAGTCAGCAATGGCTGACTCACATGCAAGGAGTTCTTTGCCTGACAACAATTAAAGAGGCAGTGAACAGCAGCAATCTTACTTACAATTTAAGGAGAAGCAAGGGGTAGGGATGGGGTGCAATCTCGAATACATCCGAGAGAGATTTCATTGAGACCTGATAGTCTGGCCCCGGTTGCACGAAAGGTGAATAGCGCTATCCACCGGATAAGTCTTATCCAACGGATACAATTTATTGGATAACTGCATCAGTTTTATCCGTTGGATAGGACTTATCCGGTGGATAGCGCTTATCCAGGCTTCGTACAACCGGGCCCTGTGCAAGAACAACGCACTAAGTAATCTCTGGTTAAAATGCTAAATTCCCTGTGAAGTTATGTACAATTCAATGAATTATACACACTTTATTTCACGATTACAGGCAGTTATAATTGATATGGAAAATTAAGAAAGGTTCTTAAAAGGAATATTTGGATGACAGGTCAGTGATACACTGTTCTTGCCTACAAAACTTTCCCTCAATCACTAAATGTTTTCAAACTGACTGAATGATCGACAGATTTTCAATAGTCACACCTTCTAGAAATGTCATCAGCTTTGGAAGCAGTGGCTCCTTACGCTCCTTTACTGCTTGATAATTTAAAATGCCATCCTGTGTACATATGAAGTGAAATAATGTGCATTATTTATACAGAACTAAACAAGTGTATAGAGTGGGAAACCAGTGGTACCGTGACAGTCAAATGGCTTCCTTTATGAACCAATCAAAAATCGTGCAGATGCATCTCATCCAATCAAACTCTTTCAATGGAGTCGTTTTCGTAAGAGTGGAAAACCTATGGCACGGAGTTACGGTCACGGTACGGAATGCAAGACAAGTTCTATGATTTATTAGCTTATTACTATTTGTTGTTATTATTGTTATTATTTATAGGTTTTATATTATCAACGCAGTCTCCAAGAAGTTGCCCACACTAAACAGCAAAATAGATACCGTATCTAACAAGAACTACTGTATATGACGCTCAGAATCAATACCCTATCTAACAAGACCTACTGTAGGATGCTCAGAATCAATACCCTATCTAACAAGACCTATTGTAGGACGCTCAGAAACAATACCCTATCTAACAAGATCTGCTGTAGGACGCTCAGAAACAATACCCTATCTAACAAGACCTATTGTAGGACGCTCAGAAACAATACCCTATCTAACAAGACCTGCTGCAGGACGCTCAGGATCAATACCCTATCTAACAAGATCTGCTGTAGGACGCTCAGGATCAATACCCTATCTAACAAGACCTACTGTAGGACGCTCAGAAACAATACCCTATCTAACAAGACCTGCTGTAGGACGCTCAGAAACAATACCCTATCTAACAAGATCTGCTGTAGGACGCTCAGAAACAATACCCTATCTAACAAGACCTACTGTAGGACGCTCAGAAAACAATACCCTATCTAACAAAAAAAAGCTGCAGGACGCTCAGGATCAATACCCTATCTAACAAGATCTGCTGTAGGACGCTCAGGATCAATACCCTATCTAACAAGACCTGCTGCAGGACGCTCAGGATCAATACCCTATCTAACAAGACCTGCTGTAGGACGCTCAGAAACAATACCCTATCTAACAAGACCTACTGTAGGACGCTCAGAATCAATACCCTATCTAACAAGACCTGCTGTAGGACGCTCAGAAACAATACCCTATCTAACAAGCCCTGCTGTAGGACGCTCAGAAACAATACCCTATCTAACAAGACCTGCTGCAGGACGCTCAGAAACAATACCCTATCTAACAAGACCTGCTGTAGGACGCTCAGAAACAATACCCTATCTAACAAGACCTGCTGCAGGACGCTCAGGATCAATACCCTATCTAACAAGATCTGCTGTAGGACGCTCAGAAACAATACCCTATCTAACAAGACCTGCTGCAGGACGCTCAGGATCAATACCCTATCTAACAAGATCTGCTGTAGGACGCTCAGGATCAATACCCTATCTAACAAGACCTACTGTAGGACGCTCAGAAACAATACCCTATCTAACAAGACCTGCTGTAGGACGCTCAGAAACAATACCCTATCTAACAAGACCTGCTGTAGGACGCTCAGAAACAATACCCTATCTAACAAGCCCTGCTGTAGGACGCTCAGAAACAATACCCTATCTAACAAGATCTGCTGTAGGACGCTCAGAAACAATACCCTATCTAACAAGACCTACTGTAGGACGCTCAGAAACAATACCCTATCTAACAAGACCTACTGTAGGACGCTCAGAAACAATACCCTATCTAACAAAAAAAAGCTGCAGGACGCTCAGGATCAATACCCTATCTAACAAGATCTGCTGTAGGACGCTCAGGATCAATACCCTATCTAACAAGACCTATTGTAGGACGCTCAGAAACAATACCCTATCTAACAAGACCTGCTGTAGGACGCTCAGAAACAATACCCTATCTAACAAGACCTACTGTAGGACGCTCAGAATCAATACCCTATCTAACAAGACCTGCTGTAGGACGCTCAGAAACAATACCCTATCTAACAAGCCCTGCTGTAGGACGCTCAGAAACAATACCCTATCTAACAAGCCCTGCTGTAGGACGCTCAGAAACAATACCCTATCTAACAAGATCTGCTGTAGGACGCTCAGAATCAATACCCTATCTAACAAGACCTACTGTAGGACGCTCAGAAACAATACCCTATCTAACAAGATCTACTGTAGGACGCTCAGAATCAATACCCTATCTAACAAGACCTGCTGTAGGACGCTCAGGATCAATACCCTATCTAACAAAAAAAAAGCTGCAGGACGCTCAGGATCAATACCCTATCTAACAAGATCTGCTGTAGGACGCTCAGGATCAATACCCTATCTAACAAGACCTGCTGCAGGACGCTCAGGATCAATACCCTATCTAACAAGACCTGCTGTAGGACGCTCAGAAACAATACCCTATCTAACAAGACCTACTGTAGGACGCTCAGAATCAATACCCTATCTAACAAGACCTGCTGTAGGACGCTCAGAAACAATACCCTATCTAACAAGCCCTGCTGTAGGACGCTCAGAAACAATACCCTATCTAACAAGACCTGCTGCAGGACGCTCAGAAACAATACCCTATCTAACAAGACCTGCTGTAGGACGCTCAGAAACAATACCCTATCTAACAAGACCTGCTGCAGGACGCTCAGGATCAATACCCTATCTAACAAGATCTGCTGTAGGACGCTCAGAAACAATACCCTATCTAACAAGACCTGCTGCAGGACGCTCAGGATCAATACCCTATCTAACAAGATCTGCTGTAGGACGCTCAGGATCAATACCCTATCTAACAAGACCTACTGTAGGACGCTCAGAAACAATACCCTATCTAACAAGACCTGCTGTAGGACGCTCAGAAACAATACCCTATCTAACAAGACCTGCTGTAGGACGCTCAGAAACAATACCCTATCTAACAAGCCCTGCTGTAGGACGCTCAGAAACAATACCCTATCTAACAAGATCTGCTGTAGGACGCTCAGAAACAATACCCTATCTAACAAGAGACCTACTGTAGAAAACATACCCTATCTAACAAGACGCTCAGAAACAATACCCTATCTAACAAGCCCTGCTGTAGGACGCTCAGAAACAATACCCTATCTAACAAGCCCTGCTGTAGGACGCTCAGAAACAATACCCTATCTAACAAGATCTGCTGTAGGACGCTCAGAATCAATACCCTATCTAACAAGACCTACTGTAGGACGCTCAGAAACAATACCCTATCTAACAAGATCTGCTGTAGGACGCTCAGAATCAATACCCTATCTAACAAGACCTACTGTAGGACGCTCAGAAACAATACCCTATCTAACAAGCCCTGCTGTAGGACGCTCAGAAACAATACCCTATCTAACAAGATCTGCTGTAGGACGCTCAGGATCAATACCCTATCTAACAAGACCTACTGTAGGACGCTCAGAAACAATACCCTATCTAACAAGAGCTACTGTAGGACGCTCAGAATCAATACCCTATCTAACAAGACCTACTGTAGGACGCTCAGGATCAATACCCTATCTAACAGGACCTGCTGTAGGACGCTCAGAATCAATACCCTATCTAACAAGCCCTGCTGTAGGACGCTCAGGATCAATACCCTATCTAACAAGACCTGCTGTAGGACGCTCAGGATCAATACCCTATCTAACAAGACTTGCTGTATGACGCTCAGGATCAATACCCTATCTAACAAGACCTGCTGTAGGACGCTCAGGATCAATACCCTATCTAACAAGACCTGCTGTAGGACGCTCAGGATCAATACCCTATCTAACAAGACCTGCTGTAGGACGCTCAGGATCAATACCCTATCTAACAAGACCTGCTGTAGGACGCTCAGGATCAATACCCTATCTAACAAGACCTGCTGTAGGACGCTCAGGTTCAATACCCTATCTAACAAGACCTGCTGTAGGACGCTCAGAATCAATACCCTATCTAACAAGACCTGCTGTAGGACGCTCAGGATCAATACCCTATCTAACAAGACCTGCTGTAGGACGCTCTGTATCTAACAAGGTGGCACATGCACATATCCAGGACATTGTGGAGTATGCTAAGCACTGCAACATTACCCATATAGCTTAAATGTAGTGGAGTAGCTCCTATCCCTGGCTCAGAACCTACATTATTTCCATATACACCGTAGGACATTGTGGAGTATGTTAAGCACTGCAACATTACCCATATAGCTTAAATGTAGTGGAGTAGCTCCTCCCACTGGCTCAGAACCTACATTATTTCCATATACACCGTAGGACATTGTGGAGTATGTTAAGCACTGCAACATTACCCATATAGCTTAAATGTAGTGGAGTAGCTCCTCCCACTGGCTCAGAACCTACATTATTTCCATATACACCGTAGGACATTGTGGAGTATGTTAAGCACTGCAACATTACCCATATAGCTTAAATGTAGTGGAGTAGCTCCTCCCACTGGCTCAGAACCTACATTATTTCCATATACACCGTAGGACATTGTGGAGTATGTTAAGCACTGCGACATTACCCATATAGCTTAAATGTAGTGGAGTAGCTCCTCCCACTGGCTCAGAACCTACATTATTTCCATATACACCGTAGGACATTGTGGAGTATGTTAAGCACTGCAACATTACCCGTATAGCTTAAATGTAGTGGAGTAGCTCCTCCCACTGGCTCAGAACCTACATTATTTCCATATACACCGTAGGACATTGTGGAGTATGTTAAGCACTGCACCATTACCCATATAGCTTATGTAGTGGAGTAGCTCCTATCCCTGGCTCAGAACCTACATTATTTCCATTTTTACCACAACTAGTAAATTTCTCGCTCTCTGATTGCTTCGATCAACCGTGGTCTATCAGAGTACATACCACGGTTCTCATCGTCTGATGCCAAAATTTTAACTTTGTCAAACGAAAAACATGTTTTCAGCTACATATTTTACAGTGACTAAGAGTACATACCAAGCTGACTATCGTAAATCACAACCACAGTTCATAGCAAGCCAAATCTTTCATCAGTTGCAGCTATTTGTTAAATACACCACAGGCAGCCCAATCTCTTAATTTGACGATATTTAGCGTATCAACAAGCCATAAATAGATGAAAATTTATAGTTGCAAAAATACGAATTCTTTGAAATAAAAACACGAAATACATTTGTATGACATTTCATGTGTCTGCTGCAGTTGTTATTTTTACGATTAAAGCCTTATTTCAATTTTTTTTTCTTACCTCCGATCCCCCCTCTAAAATTGAAATAAGGCTTTAATCATAAAAATAACAACTGCAGCAGACACATGAAATGTCATACAAATGTATTTCGTGTTTTTATTTCAAAGAATTCGTATTTTTGCAACTATAAATTTTCATCTATTTATGGCTTGTTGATACGCTAAATATCGTCAAATTAAGAGATTGGGCTGCCTGTGAATACACCACAGGACATTGTGAAGTATGTTAAGCACTTCAACATTACCTTAAACACAAACGAGGCTCCTCCATTAGTTACCGCTGATACATATGCAATCATCGTAGATACATCAAGATTAGCATGGTTTCTACACAACAAACATAATGGTGATTTGTTAAATGTGACTTTTAGAACTATTGACTCCCAAACAGTTAATATTCAGAAATTTGAGACTTTAATGATCATGAAATGATCCTGAAAAAAAAAATCAAGATTTTGTGTGAAACCCAGGTAAACTACTTCCAAGCACAAGAGAACAAAGTAAGAAACTCAACTCTCATAAAGCATGGCGCTCCGCGAATTGAACCAGGCACCATAGTGGTGAGAGAGGCAAGTGCTTTCACCACGTGGTCACCCGGCTTGCTTCCCTTAAAACACAAGAAAGATTTCTTCCTCAGATTTTGAAACACCAACAAGTGGGTTGAAAGAAAACAAGATGCAGCTGAGTTTTTAAACCGACTTTCAGGCCTGTTTAGAGATTCAACACTTTGAGTGTTTGAGTGCTTCTCAAACCATGAATAATACTGAGATGTGTGTGCAATAATAGTGTACTTGATTTCTGACGATAATGTAAATACTCCATTAGGATCTTTGAATTATAAAGGAGAATTTGAATTTTGATCACAGGTCTAGTTACACTTACATGGCCAGGGATTCCTGGGATATGACTGGTAATGGTATAGATGAAGCATTTGCCAGTGAAGAGTCTGAATCGCATGGATCAAGGAGTACATCACCTTGCACACTGATTCCTAAGTCTGTCAAAGATGCTTAAAAACAAGTGACACAAGGATATATTAAAGTATTACATAAAGAGAATGAAATGAATAATTACAGAAGAAAGGAAAGAAGAGATAGAAACAAAAAATAACACAAGTTTAACAAAGAGGGAAGGTCTGCAGATTTGAAAGAAAACAATCACATTGTAATTTCCTATACAGAGCGACACGAAAACCTTTTTGAAATGTATTTGCACACCTTTATCACCATTATTAGCCTGGAATCAGCTCTCAATTAATGGTGATCAAAGCATTTTACATACTACTGTTTTAGGTCCAGACAGAAGTAGAGTGCAATTTAGAAAAGTGTGACTTAATAGTACTAAATAGTGCTATTTCTATTGTTTTTCTATTGTTTCATTATTTAGTACTAATTAGTAATTTAGTTTTCACGCTTTTCTAAATTGCACTCTAGGTAATTAGAACAGTAAAGGTGGTCTTTAATAGTGGTTTGAGTCACACAGTAAAAGTTGATAACTGTTCTATCAATATTTCTAGAAATAGAAACTAAATGGAAAGGTGATGATCGAGTGGGAAGTGTAAGAGAATAAAAAAAATATCTAGATTAACAAAGAGAGAAGAAAGGGGTAAATAATACATATCACAGTTGAACTGAAGAAATGTGAGATATGGAAGAACAGACATCGATGCATACAACTGTAGCTACATTGAAAAAAGTTGAAAAAGAAATGGGATAAAAAGAATTCAAAATCAAGAAACAATTTATTGCTCAATGGCATTATGACGTCACAACTTGTTTATGAGGGGACAGACTTGTCAAGAACAATAGACATTTGAACTAAATCTGCTCTGCTCAGCATTTAAATATTAATACTTTTGAAAGTTTACTGTTAGTATTTTGTGTTACCATTTTCCTACATGTATGTTCTACTGAAAGTATTTCATTGTTGTTTTGTCCCACGGACTCATGGACCATGATCCTTAGCGTTTAAACAATATATTGTTTTGTAGTGATGTCATACTGTTATAGAGTAATTTTAAATCAAGGAACACAACTACCTACTTGCTAAGCTCTTTGTGACTCCATTGCAGAATACAAATGATACTAAAGGGTTTTGGAAATGTACAACATGGTTCTCACTGCAATCAATAAAATCCTGGGGAAAAAAAGAAGTTGCATTTTCACTGAATAGACCAATTTGCAATGTTTACATTCTTTACCCCAATTCAAAACCTTTGGAAATAAGAGCTTTTTGTTCCAAACATTTCCATGTCAATGCTCTATTGAAATCGAAATACAACAGACAAAGAACCGTATTCCCAAAAGATCTGAATTGGGTACAACATTGCATCAGCCGATTTGGTCTATGGGCTTAATAGAGGTAGAGGAAGCTTAATAAAGGGAGGGGGCTTAATATAGGGAAGGGGCTTAATAGAGGGAGGGGCCTTAATAGAGGGAGGGGGGGCTTAATAGAGGGAGAGGGGGCATAATAGAGGGAGAGGGGCTTAATAGAGGGAGGGGGCTTAATAGAGGGAGGGGACTTAATAGAGGGAGGGGACTTAATAGAGGGGAATTCATAGAGGGAGAGGGGGCCTAATAGAGCGGGCGGGGGCTTAATAGAGGGAGGGGGCTTAATAGAGGCAGGGGGGTTAATAGAGGGAAGGGGCTTAATAGAAGGAGGGGGCTCAATAGTGGGAGGGGTTTCAATAGAGGAAGGCGGCTAAATAGAGGGAGGGGGCTTAATAGAGGGAGGGGGCTTAATAGAGGGAGGGGGCTTAATAGAGGGAGGGGACTTAATAGAGGGGAATTCATAGAGGGAGAGGGGGCCTAATAGAGCGGGCGGGGGCTTAATAGAGGGAGGGGGCTTAATAGAGGGAGGGGGCTTAATAGAGGGAGGGGGCTTAATAGAGGGAGGGGACTTAATAGAGGGGAATTCATAGAGGGAGAGGGGGCCTAATAGAGCGGGCGGGGGCTTAATAGAGGGAGGGGGCTTAATAGAGGGAGGGGGCTTAATAGAGGGAGGGGACTTAATAGAGGGGAATTCATAGAGGGAGAGGGGGCCTAATAGAGCGGGCGGGGGCTTAATAGAGGGAGGGGGCTTAATAGAGGCAGGGGGGTTAATAGAGGGAAGGGGCTTAATAGAAGGAGGGGGCTCAATAGTGGGAGGGGGTTCAATAGAGGAAGGCGGCTAAATAGAGGGAGGGGGCTTAATAGAGGGAGGGGGCTTAATAGAGGGAGGGGGCTTTTCTACGGTATCTTTTGGAGAAGGGCGAGGGAGGGCTTTTAATTTAAAAAAAGAGAGAGGGGGCTTAATAAAAATTGTGCTTCAAACAGGGGGGCTTATTGGGTGGTGGGCTATGGGAAAGGGAGGGATAAATAGAGGATATATATGTTAACTTTAAAATGATAACAGTGATAAAGTGAGTTTAGAAAATACACTTAGTTTTAAAATTAAACAATGTCTTGATGTGTAGTTTTAGAATTTTGATGCATTCTCATTCAGTAGACAAATCATAATCACTGATTTGTTTGATAAATGTCCATATAATGTCACAGAACAAATTATAACCATTATCATCCCATGAATCAACATGGACGTGTCCAGACTTTAACCAATCATAACAAAGCTAGTTTGATTGACGGCTGTCTAGACTGGAGATTGGCTGAAAATTAATGTTGTAATTTTCAGGGTCATAGTTCAACAATAATGGCTGTAATCCCATTTATGTATTCAATGATCATTCATTCATTCACTAATTCTTCCATCAATTCTTCCACTCTTCCATATCCAATTTGTATTGATTTACCGTTTTTTTGGCAGATCTGCCCAACTACATTATTACTGGCTTCATACCTTGGCTTGATCTATAAGATCTCTTTCCCCATATTCACCTTGACCTTCAATGTAGAGTAAGGTACATTTGTATATACATGTAGCAATATTTAGAAACCTGAGTGTGTAAAACTACAAAACTTTTGGCACCATCACCATTATTATCATTTAACCACTCTTTGCATTACTATAGGACTACCGAATATGAAAGTTGTGACTGGTGAGTTTGAATCATAAGCATGAAATATGCCGGCTTCTTCAATGTCTCTATACAAAGTCATGTAACTTTTGCCTTGGGTTGTCATGTAGTAATGCAAAATTATTTAACAGTGGTAATAATAATATTTGTTAATACAATAACATTTATTTTTATTCAATTTTCATACATTGTACAAATTCCAATCTCCTGGTTGGTAATTGATTTGTACCAAGTGAGGAGTGGTTATGATGAGACAACCGTGGCGAAGTCATTATCGTGCTGTAAAAGCTGTCAGTGGTGTAAATTCTTTACACCACAGTGTTTAGTAATAGTATTAGCTTGGCTCTGCAATGTATTCAAATTGAATAATACAAATATTAACACCCTCTTTGCTCGTGAGTTATTGGGAATTTACCTTCACTCGTTCACTAACAATGAACTCAAAATTTTCTCATCTTGCACTCGGCTACGCCTCGTGCAGAATTTAAATTTCTCATTCATTGTTAGTGAACTTTTGCAGGTTAAATCCCGATAACCCACTCGCTCGAGTGCGTTAATTAACCTCTAATTAATTTTATACAGTTATAGCGCATAATAATAATAATAATACACCGAATCGAAATATGGCGACCAATTTGAATAACTATTGTTCTGGATTGACTAGCCTCTCATTCATGTGAAAATGCTTTTGTGTTTCCACGTGAACACGAGGTTGGTCAGTCAAAGAACAATGGCAGTTCAAATTGGACGCCATATTTTGATTCGGTGTATAATAATTTATTTTAATAATAATTATAATAATAATAATAATAATAATAATAATAATAATTATAATAATAATAATAATAATATTTCTTCAATAAAAAGAGAGAGCGCATTCCACAATGTCTCAATTGATGCTCTTTATAAAAAAAAGAAGTAAATTGTATTGTATTGGCAACATACATGTACCTTGCCATATTCTGTGCAACGCCTTTGGATTTCTAGCTACGACTTTTATCCAATTAGTTCCATTACTAGCAACAACGTCTACAATACAAGATCTTGATGCACTGTCTTTGTATCCTGTACTGTTTGCCAAGTTGAAATGAAATGTTCTAAAGATTGATACGACTTGCTCTGCCTGTTCTGTTGCCTTGATAACACCTTGGAGGTGTGCTAGGTTTGTGCTTTGTACATGGCTGGCTTTTATGGGGATTTCTTTCCTTTTAAGCTGTCAGATAAAAATTTCCATCCAGTTAGTTCAATCCATTACAAGTATTGTTATTCATGCTTGACATCAAATATCCTTCCTCATTCAACTTAATAATTCATGAGGTAAACACGATCATTTAACGTGCATGCAGAATCATTCTCATTTGCATAGATTTGAACTTTGATTTTCTCAGCTTTTAAGCATTGAGCCTTCCAGCTACATTGCTGGAATTGATAAGTAATATCCCATACAGATCAACTGATACTCAAATTGTATATATAAAATTACTTCTTGATCTATTTAGTACACCAGTATGTACTATATACACGTAAGCTCACTGCATAGTAAATGTGTATTCATGATTTTTGTGATATTAATATAATATAATTATACACTATTCATATAAACTTCTGGAAAATTAAAAACAGTTAACAAATAGAAGGACTCTATACTCCAGTATCTTGTATAAATTAAAGTAGTCGATAATTTGAATACAAGAAAGTCAAAAATCAATGTACAGTTGATGTGTATTATATAGCAGCTGGTGTATAAATTATACTTCATTACTTATTACAATGTATTTATTCATGATCTCTTTTGTTTATACATCCTACCAGGAATACAAAATCTTCCGATCGAGAAGTCATTATTTTACCAAGTACGTCTGATGTTTGAATCCATTTCATAGACTAATGGACTATTGTAGTAATTACTAGATAATATTTAGTAAGCTTACATGTACATGTAACTTAATAACATTATTCGAAAGCCATTTTGGACAACAATAGTCGACCAGATAATCAAACCAAGATCAAAGGTAAGAAATACTTGGTACTAAAGCTTTCTACAACACTCACAGACGACAGAAAACTTATTTCTGCTCTGATTTTTCCTCTGCAGTTTGTGGCTTCCTTCAACATGTGCTTCCAGCTTTTTACATTTATTTAGCAATTCCTCAGCTAAATTGAATCTTTCTTCGAGTACAGCGAAAAGGTCCTTTCCCTCTGCCATTCTGAGGATCCATAGGGTGGCGGATATCTTGTGTCTTTTGGGTTGAAATTACCAGAGATGAAAGTGAGATAAACTTATTTACAACTTTCTTTGCCTGCTGTTTGGCCGTGTGTTACTTCGCACTGGGGGAGCCTGGAACGAGTGAACGAACAGTAAGATATTTTTACTTTGTTATTTCATAGTTTATATCTATTAACTATGGTTATTTACAGTATCATTAGATTTTTTTAATGTATTTAATGTTGCTTTTTCTGTAAAATGTCAATATTAGTTGTAATTGTGAAAAGTCACAACTACCATAACCACTACATACATCATAACACAGGAAGCCCAAACATAGAATAATCGCTACTGAGTGACTGAGCCAGAAGTGGCCTATTTATAGATGACAGAACTTTAAAAAACAGTTCATCCATTAGAGTTTCAAAATAACCAGGGTTTCTTCTTCATTTTAATAGATCTGACTTTACTAATTTGGGAGTCTGTGCCCAAGTACATGTGCCGGAAGTTGGTCGTAGACGATTTGTTTACACACACCAGTCCTTCTCGGTCAAACCGGGGAAAAACAAAATTGATTACGCAGCATATATTTTTCCAAGAAATTGAATTCAATTCTACGAATTTTTAAAAGCAAAATGTAATATTTACGTTTTAAACTTAGACTGAGAAGACATGTTTTTCAAGTTATATTTTTTGTGCGAACGGTTGTGTTTAGCTGTCAAAACGGGTCAAAAAACCATGGCTTTGGCAATACTTCTTCGCAGTGTTCTAAAATTGGACGTACAATCGAACAACTGCTAAGATATATGCTCTGATGATTCCATACAGATATTAATGCTAGCTGCTGGACAGCACTGTTTGAATGTCAAATTTTACGATCTTCTTCAGGAGCCGTCGATACACACATATATGTGTTCAGTAGAGGTCGGTAGCCTTCTACAGGGCCAGGGTTGTATTGGATATGGTCCTACCAAGCAGGACGCCAAAATGAACGCTGCAGAGGAAGCCATATTCGAGCTGACACAGACTCTCAAAGATTTATCACCTTCGTCAACACTTCATTCAGAGGTACATGTAGACTGTGGGATCGATCCCGAATTTGTTTTTGTAATTTAAGAAATCCAATTTTATGAACAACTTGCACTGAATTACAGTAATTTGATAATAATACTGACGTCACAGAATTTGTTATGCCACCAGTTCTAATATCAAATACTAACCAGTATCAGTTTGTTCTATATTTCTTTCTTTCTTATATTTTCATTGTCTCACTGTTTTTCTTTAATTATCCTTTTTAGCAATCAGCCGTATCAGATATCAGTTTTAATAGCAAAGAAACAAATCCATTTTACTTTCAAAGTCCACACCAGAGAGAAAAACGAGTGCAACACCACACCAGGTACATTGAGCCACTGGAAAGTCAGTGTGTTCATCATTACCCATGCCTCCCCTATAGGATTCTACAACCCCTATTGATCATGACCCCTACCCATTTGAAAAATATACATACCGGTACTCTCATTAATACAGTCAGTGGAGGTTGGTTGCAGTACGGCTGGATATTTTTACTAATGAACCTGTTTTTATTCTGACCAGCCTATGGCTCGAAAAAATATGTCACAACTCGTAAAAAAATATCCATCATAAAATAACTATGATATAACGCACACTCTGATTGGCCAAATGGTGTGTATTACACATGCTTTATGAGAGCACACATGCGCAGATATTTAAAAAAAATTGTAACAAGCAAAATTGAAAACTTGCCTTAAAATCATATTGTATTTTATAAAAGAAATAGAAACTTGTCCGCTGTGCTATGTGCAGATTTATAGCACTTGGGGACTGATCAGAACACTCAAGAAGTGTCAAGAAGCACTCCTCTACGCATCATGCTTCTCCTAACACTTCTCTCATGTTCTGATCAGTTCCCACATGCTCTAAATCTGCACATACATGTAGCATGCATGCTCGTTTTCAATTTCTTCAATACTGCACACTAAGATGGCATTAAGATATACTATAAACAAGTAAGGTTACATAAATTTCGTCCATAATCTTGATAGTTTTTTCTCTGGATGGAATGGTGCTGCACAATGTCCTCTAGCATCAGCAAGTAATGGTAACCCTATTGGTAAACTTAAAGAGCTCACTGATAGCAATGGTTGGACAGCACCTGTATATGAGATGGTTGATGAATATGGTGAAGATCACAAGAAGACATTTGTGTATCAGTGCAAGGTTAGTAGATGTGGGAATGGAATGACTGACATCTCTTCTCATCACAAGTTGCATAAAGTTGTCAGACAAATGAATGACGTTCCAACACTTTACAAGAGCTTTTCATCAATTCAGACACTGGAATGAAAACACCTACATGTATTTACCTATTACTTGCTTAGAGCAAGTACAGTATGGGTGTTCATCAGCTGTTGCAAACACCTATTTTAATGGTACATGCATTTACCTATTTACTTTGCTTAGAGCAAGTACATGTATGGGTGTTCATCAGCTGTTGCAACACCTATTTGGTACTTGTATTTACCTATTACTTTGCTAGAGCAAGTACATGTATGGGTGTTCATCAGCTGTTGCAACACTATTTGGTACATGTAAAATTTCTAGAAAATAAATGCCTTCCCGAACCCCCCCCACAAAAATGTTGGGAAATATTATTAAATACTAACATTTTGAAAACAATTATCTATAAAACACTTTAATAATATCCCAGACTTCTTATTAATATATATATATAATGAACATGAAATTTTTAACTCGGATGTCTCTAAACAGTTTAATTTTAAGAAAGAAAATCATTATCTTTGCACTTATAAATCTTAAATTATGAAACTATAGAATGTAAAAGAATAAATATATTAAATAACAAGAACATACTGTACATAGTCAATTTGTACATTAGTTGGCTCAGTCAATATTCAGTAAATAAAAATGATCTGACAGTTTATTCAGCCCATACCCTCTATATAATTTTTTTAAATAAAGATTATCATCATAAGAGGTTAAATTATTTAAATAGTGTGTTTTGGGATCGATTTATTTTGATTGCTCACTCTTAGGCAAGGCAACAAGTCCCGTCATCGTTCTCCAAGACTTGGTTTCAGCCGAAAATAAAATACTTTTTCGATTCGCTCAATCAAGAGTTTTCGATATGTAATAGAACATGGCAATCTATCAGTGTCCTGACTTGCTTTCAGGTTGTTTACTCCACTATAAACGGGCCAGAAAATCGTTTTTTTTCCGAATGACATGTATGTGTTCTCTCGCTCTTCCTGGGCTTCCTGTGGCCGGGATTGACTTCTAACACTAAAAAGCCCATTTTAAAACTCGGTATCTGCCACAGCCAGTCCATGCCGAGTAAAAATACTTCAATTCACAGACATATAATTAGCATGTTTGCCTGACAGTCTAACTTTCCAAGTTAGATCGACCCTTCGATCAGTCTAGCAGCAGAATTTGTTATTACCGGTATGTACTTCAAATGGTACGCTGGCCTGCAATAATGAATACTTTGAGTCGATTAAACAATTCAGTAAAGTATGATTTGTGTATCTCGACAAATGTTGGCAATTTGTTGGCCTATCACATTACTGTGTGAATATTTTTCGAACACGAAGGTTCGGTTTTGACTATTAATTTTACTCAGTTTAGAACACAGGCTTTCATGGTATAGTCAGCAAATTGATCTAGAAAAGAGTACACAGTCCAGTATAACAAAAGCAAAGAACCAGAACATGAATATCATAAATATGACTTGTTTGTACTTTGCCTCGTGCAGCAAGCATAAACAGCAGCCGCGTGATTATTATGATGTCAGACAAAGCGCTTTGTAGATTGGTTTAGACTGTGGTCTACATTACATTATATTATATTACTTTTGGTTGACAGTGTCCATTCGAAATTTTTTCTGCATACAAGAAATGGCCGCGCTTCGCCACTATATTGTTGCTGCCTCATCAGCCTCACGTCTTAGCTCGGCTGACTCGTTGGCAATAAGTTTGGCCAAGAAAATCTGAGTTAAAGTGCATATATGGCAAATTAAGTAAAAAAATTAAATCATAAATTACTTAATAAGATGAATCTTTATCCGATTTAAAACACTTACAATTTATATATTGTATTTCCCTCATTAATAATTAATAATAATAATTATTATTATTCATGATTTTTTAAATGTTTTTTGTTATTATTTTTTTCAGCTGTACATATGCTTTGTGGCCACTTTGGAGTTTCTTGACACCTTTTATCAATTTTACACTTTTTATGGGTGTTGTTTTTCTTGTAACCCTGATACCTTTTTAATTATCAAAAACATGCACCCAATAGATAGAGGTTATTAGTCGGCTAAACATCTAATACGGCTGTGTATTTCTAATAATAATAATAATTAATAATAACATGTTTTAACAGGTTAACCATTAAACTGCTATCAATATGGGACCTGTATAAAATGAAATAAAAATAAATAAAGAAAAAATATATATAATATACATGATAAAACTAATGATATAAAATGATGACTGGAACTGGACATTATATACGTTCGTTATATACGTTAATTATAATTAGTCGACTCTAAATTGATTTTATCTATAATTTGTCCTTTACGAATCATTTGGTATTTAGGCGAGCCAAAATACATGACGAGTAAAAATTAACAGCCGTATTAGATGCTTAGCCAACTAATAAGTTGTTTATTATATATTTTGTTAAAGAAACTAGCTATTTTGGTGAAAGAAAAACAACAAATTACAGTGAAAACTGGGAAATAGGTATCTGTACAAGCGTGCGCTAGCCAAAACTGTAGAATTTCTCGCATGATGATTGGTTAATTTTCATTGCACCATTCTGCATGATTGATTGCAAAGCCAGTTTGAAGCAACTGCCCAAAATGCAGTCCCATATTTTGTGCATTCTTGTGCATATTTCGTGTGTTCTTTGACAAAAAATATAATTATATTATATGTGTATGTTATAATGGCAATTACAAATATTGGAGTTTCATGGACTGTAATAGGCAATGTGCACCAGCACTTTTTGTGTGCACAAAGAACCATGGTAAACTGCACTGTTTTCTACCCTTTCCCCCAGTCATTGTGTCGAAAGGTTTTGGGTTCAATTCAGTATTATAATATACCGGTAACAATTCAGTATTATTTAAGAAGGCATATTTATTTTTTGGTATATTAACTGTGTTACAGGTGTTTGTTATTGTAAATATGACAATTATTGGGTTGTTGTGTATTACGTACAGGTGTGATGTCATAAACAATTGAAGGGTCCCTGCAAGAACGGAGTAAGTGACTTGTGATCAAAACACATATTCTCCTTTGAAATTCAAAGAATCTCGAGGAGAATTTAGATTTTGATCAGAGGTCACTTACGTTGTTCTTGCAGGGACCCTATGGCTTCGGCCAGTAACATTTGCCGAGACATTGATAATTCTGGATATCATCAAAACCTCATCCAATAATTGTTTTTTTATTATTATTATTATACATTGTCTATATGTGGATTGACTCATAATACAAAGATATCAGCAATCCAACAACAAAAACGAATGAAAATGACAGCACTGTAGTAACCTACAGATAACAACCAATCCGCTGACCTACGCAGGCTCGTTTTTGCAGATAACTGCTACAGATAACCACCAGACCGCTGAAATATCGCTGGCGCGCACTGATAGTTAGAATTATCTGTAGGCTCTCGACCAATGAGAATACAGATACTGAGTACAATGTATATTAATATTTGAGGGTATATTATGACACATTGCAATGCACCATTTCGTAGTTTCCCAGAATGCTGCGGGATTTTGCGCATGCAAGCGAGGTCAGGGGGAAAATATTTAGAATTGATTGTGTATTTACATATACATGCATACTTTATTGAGGTAAATATGACTACTGTAACTAATCAAGAACAGAAAAAATAAATTGTTTGCTTGAGAATTTGCATATATCTTTGTAATTCTTCTTACGTGCATTTTGTACCCTGACCTCGCTTGCAAGCGCAGAATCCTGCAGCATTCTGGGAAACTACGAAAAGATGCATGCACTAAACATGTCATGCAATTCTCCTAATTGTCAAGCAATGTAGAAAACAAAATAACCCTTTTTATGTAATAAAGTTTTTTATTATCATTGATGAAGTAAACATATGTCATGTACATGTAAGCCCTCCCACTTGTAATGTAATGCACTGAACATGTCATGCAATCCTCTAATAATTGTCATGCCCTGTGAGCAGAGATTGCTTTATTTGCTTCCCTGTCTTTGAATTGGGACCCAAAGTTGGCCCCAAAAGTCAAGAGAGGAAAGCAAAAGCAATCTCTGCTAGCAGGGTATATTTTATTATTTTTTTCACAGAGCATATCATGCAATCTATGCGAACCAACAGAAATGTACTTTCAAAATATCAATGCATGTCTTGATATGCTTTGTAGATGAAAAGTAATTACAGGTTCGGAAATACGGGCAACAAAATCGTGCAACTTGTCTTGCAACAATGTTGCGTTGCAAGTTGAACAGAAAATGTTGCTTGTATTACCACTCCGTGCGCACACATTTTCTTTGTTGCGAAGAGTAGAGAGGGCTTCTACTTTGTGCAACACCGAAAATTTGTTGCGCGTGGAGTGGTAATACGAGCAACATTTTCTCTTCAACCTGCAATGCAACAATGTTGCGCGACAAGTTGCACAATTTTGTTGCCCGTATACTGTACCTTAAATCAATAAAACATTAAATAAATTTTATAGTCTACAATTATAACAGTATTCTTAATTAATGATGCTCAGATGATGTTAAGACTTACCTATTTATCAAGACTACTCTGACACATTAAAATTACTTTGCAAATAAATATAAACTTGATAGAGGAGAAACAGGGAAAGTATTAAATACAAGATACATGTATTAAAACCAGCAAATAAAAGAAATTAAAGCGATAGCTTGCATGTGTGGATTTGCAGATATTTATGCCATGCTGACTTTTCCAGGATCCGCCCCAGATAGTCGGGTTAGAGTTGAAAAAACAAGGCAAAATTCAGATGTCAAACTTTACATGTTTTAGTGATTTCCTATCCATGTACGAATTGTAAACTATATACACAGGAAGGTTAATAATAATAAATATTGTTATATACCAACTGTCAAAGTTCATTTTTCTCGTGCTCTGATTGGGCGAGCGGGTATCACGTGAACGTCAACAAGTTTTCATGTTTCCCCGGCAACAGCTCTCAGCGGGCAACAATATGTTGTGGACCGGCAATAACAAAGCCGGAAGTTGATTGAGCTTTGTAACCTTGATTGGCGTTGGTAATCGCGCTTGAAAAGCGGGAAACCCATCTTTTTGTTGTTCTTTGACAGAAATTTTGGTATATAACAAAACACTTATTGACTGTTTCCCTCGGTCCCAGTCAATAAGTCTTAAATAATTTCTTAAAAACGCATTAACCGAAGTTTCAATGCGTTTCAATGCTAGGTTAAAACAACTCAGACGATATGCATAGGAGAATTAAATTAAAAAAGTTTACAACATCAGAAACATGCTTGCATAATATTGAAAATATATGTTGATCTCTCGTAAGTGCGACCACTCGTAAGCGACCAGTTTTTCAAAATAGCAAAAGTTCATGTCAAATCACTATACAAAGTTGGAACCTCTTGTAAGCGACTGCCTCTCATAAGCGACCACAAAGCTTGACATTTTGGGTGGTCGCTTTGTAGAATAAAATACAGTTGAACCTCCAGTTGCGGCCACTCCTTGTAAGCGACCAACCTCTCCTATCGGTAACCAGTTTTCCAAAATACCAAAAGTTCAGTTCCAAGTCAAATCGTAAGTGACTGCAACTAGTGACTGCCTCTTGTATTAAAGCGACCACAAAGCTTGACATTTTGGGTGGTCACTTACAGGAGGTTTGAGGAAATTAAAGGTGTCAGAAATTTTGTCTGAAATTCCAGTGCAGTCAGACTTTGCTTAGATAGATACTGTATGCGTTTATTTAAAATTTGAAGTTTTAGAGGGGGCGTTTATTAGAGGGAGGCGTTTATTAGAGGGGGCGTTTATTAGAGGGGGCGTTTATTAGAAGGGGGTGTTTATTAGAGGGAGGCGTTTAAAAGAGGGGGCCGTATATTTCAAAACTCCAAATTTTGCCTCTGAAACATTAAACATAAGCGGTAAATGAGTTAGTTGTAGACATTTAAAGAATAAAAATAGGAATCTTTGAATATCTGTGTTTTTTTCTGTGTCTATTCTAATACACGCCCCCTATCGAGTGGGTGTCTCTAATAAATGCTCCCTTTCGAGTGGGTGCCTCTAATAAATGCCCCTCTATAGGGGGAGGCATCCTCTATGGGAGGAGGGGGGGGGGCATTTATTAGAAGGGGGAGTTTAAAAGAAGGAGGAGTATATTAACGTTTTTTCTCCTGAAGGGGGGGGGGGGGGGGGGCGTTTATTGGAGGGAGGCGTTTATTTGAGGAAATACGGTAGACAGACAGATCGACAGACAGATAGATAGATCGAAGCTAGAAGCTTGTTGGGTCGTGCATAAATTAACAGTATTAAAAAGTACATAAGATAATATTATAGAACTATATATGCTTGGAATAAAATATTTTTGAAGGCCTCGATATAACCTGATCGTCGCCATGGTAATTTAGATACCACAGGGAAACCAAACTTTAGTAAAGTAGAGTTTACTGGTCGTACTTGCGGTCATGAAACTATACACGATACAGACTATATAAATATAGAAGTTCCTCGTCAGTATTTGCTTTTTCTCGATAGTTTTCATGTTGTCTATTCTTCAAGGAGAAAAACTTTCAGGAGAATACTTCACTTGTCTGTGAGATGGGTAACCGTAATTCATCGGATGGCGCTAAAGGAGCTGGTCAAGACGTTATTGAACAAACGGAGAAATCGTCTCATCAGTTATACCAATATGTTGACCTTAAAAGTGGCGGTAAACTTATGAATGCATTTCGACGATGTCAGGCTTCTAAAGACTACTCACAAGTCGATGATATTATAAAAAATGAACTCCTCGCATTTCTCTTCAACCATGGCAACGGCAAGATGGTGCCTATTACAGACCTCTTACAATACAGAAAAGATTCAAGACAAAACAAGACGACTAGTTCTGAAAGCACACGACAGTTCTGTTGCTGGAATAATTTAAAGAAAGCTTCCCAAGTTACAAATACTAGTCAAATGGAATTAATAAGCAAAAGTTTCAGAGTAGATCCATTTGGAGGTGATTTCTAATTAAGCTTATAATTAAGCTTAAATGCTTTATTAAAAGTAAAGATTATTTTAAAAACAACAATAATTCATTTTTCTTTCTTATAGATTTAGATGGCTCAAGTGGTTGTTATGAATACCGTCAAATGTGTTGGGATATGAACTGTCTTGGTGCTGTTGGAGAATCACTATTACATTTGTGTTTCTTAAATGCCAGCAGACCTCATTATGATTTGGCCAAAAGACTCATCTCAGTATATCCATGTATGATAAATGACATTTATCTAAGTGATGAATATTATGGTAAGCAATTTCAAGGTTAGTATTGAGTACACTGGCATATAAGCCAAGTGGAGCAGGAGTGTATATCCAGGACACTGCATGTACATGTAGCTGGAATTTGAAAAGGGGTACGGCATGTACTGCGTAGGAATTTTTGATTTCTAAAGGCTGTGAAATGCTATTTCTTGCACTTGGACAGTTAAAAATATATTGAGATCATAGTGCATACGTACATGCTAGGTAATTTGACACGTTAATAAAGGTTATTATTATTATTATTATTATACAAACTTTTACAGATTGAACAAGTTTAAAGGTACCATATATGCTAATTAATTGTATTCTACTGAGAGTAAAGAACATGCATGGTCGGCTTCAGAAAGAGGGATCTGCCATAGCCGCAGCTACACGAGCGATTTTTTGCTTGCACAGGCAACACGATTTTTTGAAATCACCAACGTGTGGTGGTGGCTACACAAGCGACAAATGCTGGCGATAAAGGCCGCCATTTTGAAAAACCAAAGCATCAATTTCGTTCTTGCACCTTATTGGCTAGATAAGCTTTAGTTGTGTCGCGAGTGCAAGGAAAAAGTTGCAGAGTGGCTACACGAGTGACAAAGTCCGTGATTTTGTCACGAAAAGTTCAACTCATTTGATTTCTCGTGACTTTGTTTTTTGCGATTTTTTTTCAGCTGTCGCGTCGCCTGTGCAAGGGTGGCTACATGGGCGATTTTCACCGCACGTGGCGATTTAAAAAAAAATATTTTTTTACAATAACAGCTCGCGTAATCTCACAATCTGATTGGCTCTCAGCCATTGTCAATAAGAGTACCTGGTCACATGGAATGAAGAATCGCTTGCGCACGGAGCCAGCACGCTCTTGAAACAGTTTTTCTTTGAGGCCTAGCAACCATTTGATCATGTTATTATGCAATTACTTGTTTATAATATAAAAGACAAAATTCAAACAAAATATAGGGTGGGCCTCAATGATTTGATTTCTTAATGGCGTCATGATAGCATATGAGTGCGCGCTGTGTGAAATTTTCACTGAGTTAAATTCACTGAATAATAACAAACTGTTTGCTGTTTTAAATGTATTTATCAGAATTGAATGAATTGCAATAAAATTGAGTATATCTGATGTTATCATGACAGTACGTAGAAGTGTCACACGTTTTTATTGAGACAATGTAGCAATCAACCAATCAGTATCAAGTAACCATGAAGCCCTCCTTGATGAGCCAATCAGCACTGAGTAATTTTGCCCTGTATGTAATAAGAGCATTGTACTATTATTATCATGGTCATTAATCACAAGGGTTTTCGCTAAAAGGCAACCTCTTGAACACAAAGGAAGCTAACATTCAATATTGCACCTCTGCATGATGTACTAATATCCCGGCCCTTCACTAAAATACACTTTAATTAGTATGTATAGTATACACATTTAATTTAGTATGTATAGTAATTATTTATTTAGCATTTAGAATTTTATATACAGTTTTTATTTTTATTTCCATTGTTTTACACACGACCCCACAAGCTTTTCAGCTTTAATTTTAATCGTGTATATAAATAAAGTTATTGTATTGTATTGTATTGTATTGTACTTACAGTGAGGACACACTAACCGGGACCACTTGAGCAATACTGACCAATCAGATTACACCTGAAAATAATCACATTCCAACAAAAGTTGTCTGGGCCAATCAGCATTATAGTCATAATGATGATTGGCGCAGATGACTTTTGTTGGAATGTGATTATTTTCAGCTGTAATATCTGATTGGTCAGTTTTGCTCAAGGGGTCCCGGTTAGTGTGTCCTCACTGTAATTGTACATATATTATTAAATGTTAAGGCGACTCGACCCAGTAATTCAGGAGCGATACCTCCCAACTTTGAACCGAAAACGCTCGAAGAAACTTACACGGAAAAAATTAAACTTTCCAAATATCATATATCGTAGATGACACGGAAGGTAGTCGAGCGTTATTCCGAATGCATAGTGCCATGGGAATTGGCCACTATTATGACAATTCCAGACAATAGGAAGTCACAATGCGTGAATAGTCACCAACTAGTAAATAGCTGCAAAGTTTACTCAGATTGACGTATCCATTTGAGGGCCTAAAAATATTTCATTGAACGTGAAATTTTGGAATAATGTCCAACGTTAACTAATCACGAGGGAGACGTAATTATATTAAAATTCATCTACCGGATTTCCAATTCTACCTTTGTTATCAAAAGTACATGTCCACTGTGACAAATGAGTACGTTATTGCGTCTCCATCACGTCAAATTTCAACTTCAATCATTTGAAATCGAGCAAACCGATTTCATCGAGTTTCTCGCCCACAGTAAATATATGACATAGGTAGAATTTGCGCTATAGATGCATTTTCTATGTGCGTTTGAAATACGGATTTCATCGGTCTAAACTATTTTGTTTGTATGACGTTGCACGTTACAGCGGGTATTTGAAAAAGCTCTCTTAGAAATCTTTCAAACTCCGAAGGCATGAAGACAAGTAAGTAAGGAACCAGTAGGAAAGAGGGATGTATAAAAAAGTGCCTATATGGGATAAAAATTGGCATCACATGAAAATGGCAGTGACGTCATGACGTTACTATGGAGACGCCGATCTCCATACGACTCACTTTATCTTACATTTCAATCTATCTGTAATAAATAACCAATAATTGATTTGCGATCGGATTCTTCATCTTCGAGCGTTTTCGGTTCAAAGTTGGGAGGTATCGCTCCTGAATTACTGGGTCGAGTCGCCTTAAATGGATACTAGTTGGTTATTGTTCAACTATTGCTTCTTTACAGGAGAGAATTGCCTTCACATGGCAATAGTAAATGAAAACTTGAACATGGTTCACTTTTTGTGTAAGAATGGCATTAATATTCATGAAAGAGCATTTGGAGCTTTTTTCTGCCCAGAAGACCAACAAGATATGCGTGAAGATGATGAGTGCAAGGAGACAATCATATTAAATGATGAAACTGACTATAAAAGGTGATATTTATAATTTATTGTGTGGGAACATTATAATGTAGTCTAAAAAATATGCACAATACACACGCATACATTTATCACTGAGTTTATGTCTCCCCAAACTAGAAGCTTGAGACTTATTATTATTATAACTTAATCCTGGTGGACTCTGTATCACACTGAGGCTCTTACAGCAACAATGGATGCAGCAATAGACACACATACACTTAATCCTGATGGATGCAGCAATAGACACACATACACTTAATCCTGATGGACTCTGTATCACACTGAGGCTCTTACAGCAACAATGGATGCAGCAATAGACACACATACACTTAATCCTGATGGACTCTGTATCACACTGAGGCTCTTACAGCAACAATGGATGCAGCAATAGACACACATACACTTAATCCTGATGGACTCTGTATCACACTGAGGCTCTTACAGCAACAATGGATGCAGCAATACACGCATATACACTTAATCCTGATGGACTCTGTATCACACTGAGGCTCTTACAGCAACAATGGATGCAGCAATACACGCATATACACTTAATCCTGATGGACTCTGTATCACACTGAGGCTCTTACAGCAACAATGGATGCAGCAATACACGCATATACACTTAATCCTGATGGACTCTGTATCACACTGAGGCTCTTACAGCAACAATGGATGCAGCAATACACGCATATACACTTAATCCTGATGGACTCTGCATCACACTGAGGCTCTTACAGCAACAATGGATGCAGCAATAGACACACATACACTTAATCCTGATGGACTCTGTATCACACTGAGGCTCTTACAGCAACAATGGATGCAGCAAGACACACATACACTTAATCCTGATGGACTCTGTATCACACTGAGGCTCTTACAGCAACAATGGATGCAGCAATAGACACACATACACTTAATCCTGATGGACTCTGTATCACACTGAGGCTCTTACAGCAATAATGGATGCAGCATTAATAGACACACATACACTTAATCCTGATGGACTCTGTATCACACTGAGGCTCTTACAGCAACAATGGATGCAGCAATAGACACACATACACTTAATCCTGATGGACTCTGTATCACACTGAGGCTCTTACAGCAACAATGGATGCAGCAATACACGCATATACATACACTTAATCCTGATGGACTCTGTATCACACTGAGGCTCTTACAGCAACAATGGATGCAGCAATACACATGCATACACTTAATCCTGATGGACTCTGTATCACACTGAGGCTCTTACAGCAACAATGGATGCAGCAATACACATGCATACACTTAATCCTGATGGACTCTGTATCACACTGAGGCTCTTACAGCAACAATGGATGCAGCAATACACGCATATACACTTAATCCTGATGGACTCTGTGTATCACACTGAGGCTCTTACAGCAACAATGGATGCAGCAATACACGCATATACACTTAATCCTGATGGACTCTGTATCACACTGAGGCTCTTACAGCAACAATGGATGCAGCAATACACGCATATACACTTAATCCTGATGGACTCTGTATCACACTGAGGCTCTTTAACAGCAACAATGGATGCAGCAATAGACACACATACACTTAATCCTGATGGACTCTGTATCACACTGAGGCTCTTACAGCAACAATGGATGCAGCAATACACATGCATACACTTAATCCTGATGGACTCTGTATCACACTGAGGCTCTTACAGCAACAATGGATGCAGCAATAGACACACATACACTTAATCCTGATGGACTCTGTATCACACTGAGGCTCTTACAGCAACAATGGATGCAGCAATACACATGCATACACTTAATCCTGATGGACTCTGTATCACACTGAGGCTCTTACAGCAACAATGGATGCAGCAATAGACACACATACACTTAATCCTGATGGACTCTGTATCACACTGAGGCTCTTACAGCAACAATGGATGCAGCAATACACGCATATACACTTAATCCTGATGGACTCTGTATCACACTGAGGCTCTTACAGCAACAATGGATGCAGCAATACACGCATATACACTTAATCCTGATGGACTCTGTATCACACTGAGGCTCTTACAGCAACAATGGATGCAGCAATACACGCATATACACTTAATCCTGATGGACTCTGTATCACACTGAGGCTCTTACAGCAACAATGGATGCAGCAATACACGCATATACACTTAATCCTGATGGACTCTGCATCACACTGAGGCTCTTACAGCAACAATGGATGCAGCAATAGACACACATACACTTAATCCTGATGGACTCTGTATCACACTGAGGCTCTTACAGCAACAATGGATGCAGCAATAGACACACACATACACTTAATCCTGATGGACTCTGTATCACACTGAGGCTCTTACAGCAACAATGGATGCAGCAATAGACACACATACACTTAATCCTGATGGACTCTGTATCACACTGAGGCTCTTACAGCAATAATGGATGCAGCATTAATAGACACACATACACTTAATCCTGATGGACTCTGTATCACACTGAGGCTCTTACAGCAACAATGGATGCAGCAATAGACACACATACACTTAATCCTGATGGACTCTGTATCACACTGAGGCTCTTACAGCAACAATGGATGCAGCAATACACGCATATACATACACTTAATCCTGATGGACTCTGTATCACACTGAGGCTCTTACAGCAACAATGGATGCAGCAATACACATGCATACACTTAATCCTGATGGACTCTGTATCACACTGAGGCTCTTACAGCAACAATGGATGCAGCAATACACATGCATACACTTAATCCTGATGGACTCTGTATCACACTGAGGCTCTTACAGCAACAATGGATGCAGCAATACACGCATATACACTTAATCCTGATGGACTCTGTATCACACTGAGGCTCTTACAGCAACAATGGATGCAGCAATACACGCATATACACTTAATCCTGATGGACTCTGTATCACACTGAGGCTCTTACAGCAACAATGGATGCAGCAATACACGCATATACACTTAATCCTGATGGACTCTGTATCACACTGAGGCTCTTTAACAGCAACAATGGATGCAGCAATAGACACACATACACTTAATCCTGATGGACTCTGTATCACACTGAGGCTCTTACAGCAACAATGGATGCAGCAATAGACACACATACACTTAATCCTGATGGACTCTGTATCACACTGAGGCTCTTACAGCAACAATGGATGCAGCAATAGACACACATACACTTAATCCTGATGGACTCTGTATCACACACTGAGGCTCTTACAGCAATAATGGATGCAGCATTAATAGACACACATACACTTAATCCTGATGGACTCTGTATCACACTGAGGCTCTTACAGCAACAATGGATGCAGCAATAGACACACATACACTTAATCCTGATGGACTCTGTATCACACTGAGGCTCTTACAGCAACAATGGATGCAGCAATACACGCATATACATACACTTAATCCTGATGGACTCTGTATCACACTGAGGCTCTTACAGCAACAATGGATGCAGCAATACACATGCATACACTTAATCCTGATGGACTCTGTATCACACTGAGGCTCTTACAGCAACAATGGATGCAGCAATACACATGCATACACTTAATCCTGATGGACTCTGTATCACACTGAGGCTCTTACAGCAACAATGGATGCAGCAATACACGCATATACACTTAATCCTGATGGACTCTGTATCACACTGAGGCTCTTACAGCAACAATGGATGCAGCAATACACGCATATACACTTAATCCTGATGGACTCTGTATCACACTGAGGCTCTTACAGCAACAATGGATGCAGCAATACACGCATATACACTTAATCCTGATGGACTCTGTATCACACTGAGGCTCTTTAACAGCAACAATGGATGCAGCAATAGACACACATACACTTAATCCTGATGGACTCTGTATCACACTGAGGCTCTTACAGCAACAATGGATGCAGCAATAAGCATGCATACACTTAATCCTGATGGACTCTGTATCACACTGAGGCTCTTACAGCAACAATGGATGCAGCAATAGACACACATACACTTAATCCTGATGGACTCTGTATCACACTGAGGCTCTTACAGCAACAATGGATGCAGCAATACACATGCATACACTTAATCCTGATGGACTCTGTATCACACTGAGGCTCTTACAGCAACAATGGATGCAGCAATAGACACACATACACTTAATCCTGATGGACTCTGTATCACACTGAGGCTCTTACAGCAACAATGGATGCAGCAATACACGCATATACACTTAATCCTGATGGACTCTGTATCACACTGAGGCTCTTACAGCAACAATGGATGCAGCAATACACGCATATACACTTAATCCTGATGGACTCTGTATCACACTGAGGCTCTTACAGCAACAATGGATGCAGCAATACACGCATATACACTTAATCCTGATGGACTCTGTATCACACTGAGGCTCTTACAGCAACAATGGATGCAGCAATACACGCATATACACTTAATCCTGATGGACTCTGCATCACACTGAGGCTCTTACAGCAACAATGGATGCAGCAATAGACACACATACACTTAATCCTGATGGACTCTGTATCACACTGAGGCTCTTACAGCAACAATGGATGCAGCAATAGACACACATACACTTAATCCTGATGGACTCTGTATCACACTGAGGCTCTTACAGCAACAATGGATGCAGCAATAGACACACATACACTTAATCCTGATGGACTCTGTATCACACTGAGTACCTGTCAGCAGTAAACTATTCACTTTTCTTCTTACAGCAATAATGGATGCAGCATTAATAGACACACATACACTTAATCCTGATGGACTCTGTATCACACTGAGGCTCTTACAGCAACAATGGATGCAGCAATAGACACACATACACTTAATCCTGATGGACTCTGTATCACACTGAGGCTCTTACAGCAACAATGGATGCAGCAATACACGCATATACATACACTTAATCCTGATGGACTCTGTATCACACTGAGGCTCTTACAGCAACAATGGATGCAGCAATACACATGCATACACTTAATCCTGATGGACTCTGTATCACACTGAGGCTCTTACAGCAACAATGGATGCAGCAATACACATGCATACACTTAATCCTGATGGACTCTGTATCACACTGAGGCTCTTACAGCAACAATGGATGCAGCAATACACGCATATACACTTAATCCTGATGGACTCTGTATCACACTGAGGCTCTTACAGCAACAATGGATGCAGCAATACACGCATATACACTTAATCCTGATGGACTCTGTATCACACTGAGGCTCTTACAGCAACAATGGATGCAGCAATACACGCATATACACTTAATCCTGATGGACTCTGTATCACACTGAGGCTCTTTAACAGCAACAATGGATGCAGCAATAGACACACATACACTTAATCCTGATGGACTCTGTATCACACTGAGGCTCTTACAGCAACAATGGATGCAGCAATACACATGCATACACTTAATCCTGATGGACTCTGTATCACACTGAGGCTCTTACAGCAACAATGGATGCAGCAATAGACACACATACACTTAATCCTGATGGACTCTGTATCACACTGAGGCTCTTACAGCAACAATGGATGCAGCAATACATTGAGGCTCTTACAGCAACAATGGATGCAGCAATAGACACACATACATTTTTGTAACGAGATTCTCAACTCATTGGGTATAGTGTACAATAATAGCCTGTTTTTGTATTGTCTTATTTTGTTCACACAGATACATATGCCATATTGCTTGGCCAACTTGCATTGTGTATGATTTGTTGAAATGGATCAAAGCAGTATTTATTTAACAAAGCCATGGCTTCTAATCATGGTTTAGGTCATTTTACTTATATGTTTAACAAAGCCATGGCTTCTAAGCCTAGCTACATTTCAAATGTAAGTGTTCAAGTGATGTAATTCATGGTTTAGGTCATTTTACTTATATGTTTTGTCGTTTGACAGTAACACCTACTGGGGAGAATATCCACTGTCATTTGCAGCCTGTTTGGGTCAAGTGGATACTGTCAAGTACTTGATACATCGTAAAGCTTGTCCAAATAAGCAAGATACAAATGGAAACACTGTTCTTCATATGGTTGTTATTCATGATAGACCGGTAACTATTCTGTATAATATTGTTACTGCAGGACACGTCTTTATAATATTTGATTTACAGGAGATGTATGATTTGCTCTTGGATTATGGATGTTACTGTGGATGTTGTACTAATATAAACACAGACATAAAAAATGCTAGAGGTCTAACACCATTGGTACTGGCCGCTAAGTTAGCTAAAAAGGAGGTCAGTAACCTGCTGTCAGCAGTAAACTATTCACTTTTCTTTCAATGCAGCTAGTCTACCTGTCAGCAGTGTGCTATTCACTTTTCTTTCAATGCAGCTAGTCTACCTGTCAGCAGTGTGCTATTCACTTTTCTTTAGTCTACCTGTCAGCAGTAAACATTCACTTTCTTTCAGCAGCTAGTCTACCTGTCAGCAGTAAACTATTCACTTTTCTTTCAATGCAGCTAGTAAACTATTCACTTTTCTTTCAATGCAGCTAGTCTACCTGTCAGCAGTAAACTATTCACTTTTCACTTTTCTTTCGATGCAGCTAGTCTACCTGTCAGCAGTAAACTATTCACTTTTCTTTCAATGCAGCTAGTCTACCTGTCAGCAGTAAACTATTCACTTTTCTTTCAATGCAGCTAGTCTACCTGTCTTTCAGCAGTAACCTGTCAGCAGTAAACTTCACTTTTCTTTCAATGCAGCTAGTCTACCTATTCACTTTTCTGTCAGCAGTAAACTATTCACTTTTCTTTCAATGCAGCTAGTCTACCTGTCAGCAGTAAACTATTCACTTTTCTTTCAATGCAGTTAGTCTACCTGTCAGCAGTAAACTATTCACTTTTCTTTCAATGCAGCTAGTCTACCTGTCAGCAGTAAACTATTCACTTTTCTTTCAATGCAGTTAGTCTACCTGTCAGCAGTAAACTATTCACTTTTCTTTCAATGCAGTTAGTCTACCTGTCAGCAGTAAACTATTCACTTTTCTTTCAATGCAGTAGTCTACCTGTCAGCAGTAAACTATTCACTTTTCTTTCAATGCAGCTAGTCTACCTGTCAGCAGTAAACTATTCACTTTTCTTTCAATGCAGTTAGTCTACCTGTCAGCAGTAAACTATTCACTTTTCTTTCAATGCAGTTAGTCTACCTGTCAGCAGTAAACTATTCACTTTTCTTTTCAATGCAGTTAGTCTACCTGTCAGCAGTAAACTATTCACTTTTCTTTCAATGCAGCTAGTCTACCTGTCAGCAGTAAACTATTCACTTTTCTTTCAATGCAGCTAGTCTACCTGTCAGCAGTAAACTATTCACTTTTCTTTCAATGCAGCTAGTAAACTATTCACTTTTCTTTCAATGCAGCTAGTCTACCTGTCAGCAGTAAACTATTCACTTTTCTTTCAATGCAGCTAGTCTACCTGTCAGCAGTGTGCTATTCACTTTTCTTTCAATGCAGCTAGAGTCTACCTGTCAGCAGTAAACTATTCACTTTTTTTTCAATGCAGCTAGTCTACCTGTCAGCAGTAAACTATTCACTTTTCTTTCAATGCAGCTAGTAAACTATTCACTTTTCTTTCAATGCAGTTAGTCTACCTGTCAGCAGTAAACTATTCACTTTTTTTTCAATGCAGCTAGTCTACCTGTCAGCAGTAAACTATTCACTTTCAATGCAGCTAGTCTACCTGTCAGCAGTAAACTCTTTCAATGCAGCTAGTAAACTATTCACTTTTCTTTCAATGCAGCTAGTCTACCTGTCAGCAGTAAACTATTCACTTTTCTTTCGATGCAGTTAGTCTACCTGTCAGCAGTAAACTATTCACTTTTCTTTCGATGCAGTTAGTCTACCTGTCAGCAGTAAACTATTCACTTTTCTTTCGATGCAGTTAGTCTACCTATATTGTCAGCAGTAAACTATTCACTTTTCTTTCAATGCAGTTAGTCTACCTGTCAGCAGTAAACTATTCACTTTTCTTTCAATGCAGTTAGTCTACCTGTCAGCAGTAAACTATTCACTTTTCTTTCAATGCAGCTAGTCTACCTGTCAGCAGTAAACTATTCACTATTCAACTATTTGTTGTACAATAAAAGTGTTTTTTGCTTGTCTCCAATAAAGATGTTTCAACATATTGTAAACAAAAGCTGTGAAGTATTTTGGGAGTATGGAGGTGTATATTGTGCTGCATTTCCACTCAAACACCTGGATACTGTAAGTAAGCATTATAAACACAAGGTGATAGTCTAAGAATAGATAATATTCAATTTGATTTGATTTGATTTGGGGTACCCTGATACCTTAATTGTTATGAAAAACAAATTGAACTAATGCCCAGAAATCAGACCTGAAAGTCAGTTTACTTGAGGTAAAAAATTGAAGAGTGAACTAGTTGTTACTTAAACTTATCACCAATAGATGTGCATGTGCTTGGGGTTGGGTGCCACACGTGAGGGACTGACTTGGCTAGTCTGAGTCCCTCAAGGAGGTAACCATGGCAACCATGTCACAGTCCACCTGGGCCTGGCACCCGTCACACTGACTATGGGACTGGTCGTTAAATATCGGGAGGGGGGAGGGGAATTTTCAGTAGCAGCAGCAATAGCAATAGCCTGGGGCCTACGATTCTCTTGCTTATGCGCAAAAGAGCCGAGCAGACAGATGATACATGTATTGTAAGCCCACACCACTGTCTAGGGGTCCGCCATGCTGTGGGTACCCTAGCGAAGCCGCTAGCCAGCATTGTGTACCTTGCCTAAATTACATTTAGCCTCATTTAACATTCTATTATTTATTTATCTATAACATCTATTATTTATTTATCTATAACATCTATTATTTACTACCGAAATCACTCGACTGTTAGCACTGCCAAAATAACGATCGATCGTGTTTTGAATTTCGGTTAACTCACGTGACCATTTGGAGAGCTCCAAATGGACATGTGACATTCAAATAGGTCTCCATCGATCAGAAAAGAGTGAGAAACTAATGTCACATGACCATTTGGAGCTCTCCAAATGGTCACGTGTGTTAACCGATATTCAAAACACGATCGATCGTTATTTTGGCGGTGCTAACAGTCGAGTGATTTCGGTAGTATTTATCTATAACATCTATTATTTATTTATCTATAACATCTATTATTTATTTATCTATAACATCTATTATTTATTTATCTATAACATCTATTATTTATTTATCTATAACATCTATTATTTATTTATCTATAATGTTCATCTTTATTTATTTATCTATAACATTTATTATTTATTTATCTATAACATCTATTATTTATTTATCTATAACATCTATTATTTATTTACCTATAGAGTGCAATTTAGAAAAGCGTGAAATAGTACTAATTTTAAATAGTACTAAATAGTGCTATTTCTATTGTTTCCTATTGTTTCATTAGTGCTATTTAGTACTAATAATAGTTATTTAGTTTTCAAGCTTTTCTAAATTGCACCATCTATTATTTATTTATCTAAAACATCTATTATTTATTTATCTATAACATCTATTATTTATTTATCTATAACATCTATTATTTATTTATCTATAACATCTATTATTTATTTATCTATAACATCTATTATTTATTTATCTATAACATCTATTATTTATTTATCTATAACATCTATTATTTATTTATCTATAACATCTATTATTTATTTATCTATAACATCTATTATTTATTTATCTATAATGTTCATCTTTATTTATTTATCTATAACATTTATTATTTATTTATCTATAACATCTATTATTTATTTATCTATAACATCTATTATTTATTTATCTATAACATCTATTATTTATTTATCTATAACATCTATTATTTATTTATCTATAACATCTATTATTTATTTATCTATAACATCTATTATTTATTTATCTATAACATCTATTATTTATTTATCTATAACATCTATTATTTATTTATCTATAACATCTATTATTTATTTATCTATAATGTTCATCTTTATTTATTTATATATAACATTTATTATTTATTTATCTATAACATCTATTATTTATTTATCTATAACATCTATTATTTATTTACCTATAGAGTGCAATTTAGAAAAGCGTGAAATAGTACTAATTTTAAATAGTACTAAATAGTGCTATTTCTATTGTTTCCTATTGTTTCATTAGTGCTATTTAGTACTAATAATAGTTATTTAGTTTTCAAGCTTTTCTAAATTGCACTCTAACATCTATTATTTATTTATCTAAAACATCTATTATTTATTTATCTATAACATTTATTATTTATTTATCTATAACATCTATTATTTATTTATCTATAACATCTATTATTTATTTATTTATCTATAACATCTATTATTTATTTATCTATAACATCTATTATTTATTTATCTATAACATTTATTATTTATTTATCTATAACATTTATTATTTATTTATCTATAACATCTATTATTTATTTATCTATAACATCTATTATTTATTTATCTATAACATCTATTATTTATTTATCTATAACATTTATTATTTATTTATCTATAACATCTATTATTTATCTATCTATAACATTTATTATTTATTTATATATAACATCTATTATTTATTTATATATAACATCTATTATTTATTTATCTATAACATTTATTATTTATTTATCTATAACATTTATTATTTATTTATCTATAACATTTATTATTTATTTATATCTATAACATCTATTATTTATTTATCTATAACATCTATTATTTATTTATCTATAACATTTATTATTTATTTATCTATAACATCTATTATTTATTTATCTATAACATCTATTATTTATTTACCTATAGAGTGCAATTTAGAAAAGCGTGAAATAGTACTAATTTTAAATAGTACTAAATAGTGCTATTTCTATTGTTTCCTATTGTTTCATTAGTGCTATTTAGTACTAATAATAGTTATTTAGTTTTCAAGCTTTTCTAAATTGCACTCTAACATCTATTATTTATTTATCTAAAACATCTATTATTTATTTATCTATAACATTTATTATTTATTTATCTATAACATCTATTATTTATTTATAACATCTATTATTTATTTATCTATAACATCTATTATTTATTTATCTATAACATCTATTATTTATTTATCTATAACATTTATTATTTATTTATCTATAACATTTATTATTTATTTATCTATAACATCTATTATTTATTTATCTATAACATCTATTATTTATTTATCTATAACATTTATTATTTATTTATCTATAACATCTATTATTTATCTATAACATTTATTATTTATTTATATATAACATCTATTATTTATTTATCTATAACATTTATTATTTATTTATCTATAACATTTATTATTTATTTATCTATAACATTTATTATTTATTTATATATAACATCTATTATTTATTTATCTATAACATCTATTATTTATTTATCTATAACATTTATTATTTATTTATATATAACATCTATTATTTATTTATCTATAACATTTATTATTTATTTATAACATTTATTATTTATTTATCTATAACATCTATTATTTATTTATCTATAACATTTATTATTTATTTATCTATAACATCTATTATTTATTTATCTATAACATTTATTATTTATTTATCTATAACATCTATTATTTATTTATCTATAACATTTATTATTTATTTATCTATAATTTTTATTATTTATTTATATATAACATTTATTATTTATTTATCTATAACATCTATTATTTATTTATCTATAACATCTATTATTTATCTATAACATTTATTATTTATTTATATATAACATCTATTATTTATTTATCTATAACATTTATTATTTATTTATCTATAACATCTATTATTTATTTATCTATAACATCTATTATTTATTTATTTATCTATAACATTTATTATTTATTTATCTATAACATCTATTATTTATTTATCTATAACATTTATTATTTATTTATCTATAACATCTATTATTTATTTATCTATAACATCTATTATTTATTTATAACATCTATTATTTATTTATCTATAACATCTATTATTTATTTATAACATCTATTATTTATTTATCTATAACATCTATTATTTATTTATATATAACATCTATTATTTATTTATCTATAACATCTATTATTTATTTATCTATAACATCTATTATTTATTTATCTATAACATCTATTATCAGGAGCCCATAAGTAGGAGCGTCCATACGGTATTGGGTAGTGTCACAGCGTTTTCACAAGTGTGGTTATTTTTAGAACAGTTTTCCCGCGAATTTTGACCAATCAGAGAACGTTTCCGGTATGACGGTTTATATGGATTTTGATGAGATGGCAGGTAAAATAAAGATGGCATCCGATAGCGACAAAGAGTATTCTTCAAGTGAACTAAACTACGAATCGTCTAGTGATAGTGAGAGCAGTATTGAGTCATTCGGTACATCAGAATCAATTGAAAGTGATAGTGGAGACGATTGTGCTTCTAAAGGCATCCAAAGCAAGTGGTTCGAAGAACTCGAACACGAAGTGACCGACTGAGAAGCTGTTGAGTAGCGTGTGGACAAATTAGCCGAAGACTTCCAAAGACATATTTTCGTCTAAACTATTTCGTCAGAAAGTGAATTCAATTTATTCTTGGATGTGGTTTAGTGGATCTTGTAATTATCGTTGTGGAGTTTGAAGACAAGGCTATTCAAAAACAAATTCGCTGAAACTGCATGACGAGCGACAAGACGAGTCACGGGTGAATCAAATTACAAATAAGATTGGTGAAAGTAAGCGTGTTTGTTGTCTTTTCTGTTACCTAAAATGACTTAAAAATGGATTGTGAATATTTTTTGTGAGTCTGATTTGAAATATATTAATAAAAACACGCTTCATTCAATTTACACACGCTTCACTCAGTGTCAATATATAAAAGTTGAGCAAAAATGACTCAAAATTACTTTGTTTTTAAATTCAGCGACCTTACTGCGGTACTCAGTATTATGCGAACTCAGACATTCGAACAGTCGGCTGGACTTGTCAATTACTCTAGTACTGTCTAGTAATCAAATTCAAAACTCAAACGAATTCAAACTGAAAACTAAATACATATTCTTCAACCAAATGATCCATAATTTAGCTCAAAATCATATTTGGTTTCCATTTGGTGGGTCTTCTGACTTTTATTTTTAAGGTTTCTGATTTTTATATGTTGATTGACGGAAGCGAAACACCAAATTACAAGCCAACTGCCTAAATGTCTGAGTTCGCATAATGCTGAGAATCGCAGTAATATCAGAGGTTTTTGACTGATTGAAGTAAGCCGTGCTCAGGTGAACCATCGGCATCAACATGACCATGTGCTCGCGAAGAACTATCGCTTTCAATCGCCTTACTTGACTTTAACTTTGATTTTCTAACGTTTCAGAGGCACATCGCTTCATAATACGTTTGTATTTCTCCGTGAAGTTAACAGGAACTGATATTTCTGATCAGAAAACACGCGTTCACATTATCTATCCACGAAACTCTGCCATATACGAAACCACCTGGCCATTACTTCAATTCAAATCCTGTAAGTTCACTGACTTCGTTCGGGAAACGCAGTCTAGAATTTTAGGTCAAGGTTCAAAGTAGCGGCCTATTGAATCCCGGGAAGTTGTTGGTATGATAAAATTAGGAATCAGACACAAAGAAAACTGGATAATCCTGACTTTTATTTGTACATTTATTCGGGTCTGTCCGCCATTTTATTTTGTGTCGTGAAACCGGAAATGAAACCGTCATACCGGAAACGTTCTCTGATTGGTCAAACTGACCTTCTTTCGCGGAAAAACTGTTCTAAAAATAACCACACTTGTGAAAACGCTGTGACATAGACCCAGTATGGAGCATGGACGCTCCTACTTATGGGCTCCTGCTATTATTTATTTATCTATAACATCTATTATTTATTTATCTATAACATTTATTATTTATTTATATATAACATCTATTATTTATTTATATATAACATCTATTATTTGTTTATCTATAACATCTATTATTTATTTATCTATAACATCTATTATTTCCTCTCATTTCACATTATAAGTTATATATTTATGGAGATTTTAGAATATCATTAATTTATATTGTAATCGGTTTACTTACCGTATGTTAGTTTTAAGCAGGTCCACATCAGCTTATGTAGTTGCCTGACCTCTTAACCTGTGTTACCAAATAAAGTATGTATGTATGTATATATGCCAATGAGTTTGATGTTTCGAGAATTCAAGGCCACTTTGCTGTTAATTGCGTGAGTGCCATATGGCACTATTGGGCCTGGTTATAAGCTCTTTTTCTAGTGTAATCGATCTAAAAATCACCAAATCAAGTTTGTTATTATGCTAGATATCTATAAGCCAGAATCAATTGCATAGCATTTTTTTAATGATCAGAAATGCTTTTAATGATCAGAAATGCTATTAATGCTTATAGTTATAATTCGATATTTTCATGTAATATCTTATTTAATTTTTTTGTAACGTGGGTGTATCTTGGGATGGGTTACTTATTTTACGGGGTTGTGTTGGGTGGTTTACCTTGTAGGGGACCTTGTGTTGGGTGGTTTACCTTGTAGGGGACCTTGTGTTGGGTGGTTTACCTTGTAGGGGACCTTGTGTTGGGTGGTTTACCTTGTAGGGGACCTTGTGTTGGGTGGTTTACCTTGTAGGGGACCTTGTGTTGGGTGGTTTACCTTGTAGGGGACCTTGTGTTGGGTGGTTTACCTTGTAGGGGACCTTGTGTTGGGTGGTTTACCTTGTAGGGGACCTTGTGTTGGGTGGTTTACCTTTTAGGGGACCTTGTGTTGGGTGGTTTACCTTGTAGGGGACCTTGTGTTGGGTGGTTTACCTTGTAGGGGACCTTGTGTTGGGTGGTTTACCTTGTAGGGGACCTTGTGTTGGGTGGTTTACCTTGTAGGGGACCTTGTGTTGGGTGGTTTTACCTTGTAGGGGACCTTGTGTTGGGTGGTTTACCTTGTAGGGGACCTTGTGGGGACCTTGTGTTGGGTGGTTTACCTTGTAGGGGACCTTGTGTTGGGTGGTTTACCTTGTAGGGGACCTTGTGTTGGGTGGTTTTACCTTGTAGGGGACCTTGTGTTCTTTTGTATACCCACCTGCTCTTGGCAAATCATTAAATAAATAAATAAAAGAAAAGTTACTTACCCCGATTTCATGGGCACCCCTTCAATTTGTGCTATATAATTTATATGTCTATTTATTTATTATCATTATTATTATTATTATTATTTAAAAAAATGGAATTGCAGTACATGTACATTTTTAAAATCTGACATCAGAAAAGTTATTTAGGCCATTTTATTGTTCTAATCAGACTGACAATCAAGGACAGATGATGGAGACATCTGCTCTCAACATCATTATTCATGAGGTAATTAATACAGAGCATTATTAAATGACCGAGTATCTCGAAGCCTGGTATCTAGCAAATCAAGCAATTTGATTGGTTAGATTCTTTCTCGGACCGGTCTAGATTATCCCGTAATAACCGGTCCACACATGCATCTTAAAATCTGTAAACATTGTTTCTATCATATGGTTTCGAGTGCAATTTGGAAGAAATGTGAACTTGTGTGTTTTTAAAGAGCTCAAATTTCACTCCTAATGATATATATGAAAACATTAAGCAAAACATTAGGAGTATTTCACTGAAAAATACCAAAATTCTGAAGAAACCAAACCCAGCGTGCACTTGATGGCGACGTGATGATAACGAAGTACAGTAGTGCGTGCACTGCTTCAACTACAATTTTATTCAAAAACACAACAGAATCCTCAACTTTCTTGCCATTTTCTTCACCATTCTTGTTCATTTTTATCAAAAATCCATAGTTCCTCGGTGTATTGCAATGTTTTCAACACCAAAGTCGAGGAAATATTCGATTTTAAGATTGTTTTAGTTATTCATCATCGAGCTAGAAATACCTCACTTCACACACTTTCTTGTCAAACCGGTTTTCAAACAAGTTATGTTCAGTAGTAAAAATACTGGGAAGCCATTCTAGTGTAAGGCTTGTAAGATGCAAATAAAATGAGTAAATTTTTAGTTTACTAAAATGGTCAAATAATAAAACTCTTATTAACCGAGCTTGGTCGGTTAATAAGACCTAAGTAAGAAACTTGTATCCTATGATCAGAGTGCTGACATTTTATATATCTGTGAAACAACATACGTGCCGATTCCGAACATGGCGACCAATTTGAATAACCATTGTTCTTGACTGACTAGCCTCTCATACAGGTGAGAACGCTTTTGTGTTTCCACATGAACACGAGGCCATGCAGTCAGTCAAAGAACAATGGTTATTCAAATTGGTCGCCATGTTCGGAATCGGTGTATAAAAGTGCAAAATAGTGCAAACTTCTTGACTGAGATGTCATTATGCACCGTAGAATGTTTCCATAACATAACATATAGAAACATATTAAGGTTGTTTATCAAGTTGTGCTGTATTGTCTCCAGGATTCTTCAATGCATTTGGAACTTTTAGATGGAATAATACACAATATTTTAGATCAAAAGTGGAAAAAAGGCTGCAGATTTCGGTGAGATATTGAGTTTTGTATTTTATTCTCTTTTAGTTGGTTTGAAGTTTAAAAGTTGCTAGTAATGTTTACTTGATCTACTGTTAATCAAACTAATTCCTGTTTAAGCTTCTTTCAGTTGTTTTTTCTCTACATTATTTATCTGATGATTATTGGTGTGGCTCTGTATTTGAAACCATCTGTGGTGAGATGTTTTTCCTTGTGTGTTGCCATGAGTTAGTTTTTGTATTTGTAGGAAATTATATATGATATTTATTTGTTTATGTTGGTCTTCTACAGAAGTCATTCTGTAGTCAAGGCATGAGAAATGTTTCAGCTGTCTTCAACAACTCTTTTCCTTCCAATAAGACTGCATGTGATCGTTGCTTTTTAAGGAAGGCTGTTTATGAATCAACATCACAAATGGTAAGTATGATAAATGGACCCCAATATGGCCAGTGCTTATAGTACAGATCCTTGACCACAATATGACATATGTGCTTATAGTGCAGACTTGACCACAATATGACCAGTGCTTATAGTGCAGATTGGACCACAATATGACCAGTGCTTATAGTGCAGACTTGACCACAATATGACCAGTGCTTATAGTGCAGACTTGACCACAATATGGCCAGTGCTTATAGTACCGATCCTTGACCACAATATGACCAATGCTTATAGTGCAGACTGGACCACAATATGACATGTGCTTATAGTGCAGACTTGACCACAATATGACCAGTGCTTATAGTACAGATCCTTGACCACAATATGACATATGTGCTTATAGTGCAGACTTGACCACAATATGACCAGTGCTTATAGTGCAGATTGGACCACAATATGACATATGTGCTTATAGTGCAGACTTGACCACAATATGACCAGTGCTTATAGTGCAGATTGGACCACAATATGACATATGTGCTTATAGTGCAGACTTGACCCCAATATGACCAGTGCTTATAGTACAGATCCTTGACCACAATATGACATATGTGCTTATAGTGCAGACTTGGCCACAATATGACCAGTGCTTATAGTGCAGATTGGACCACAATATGACCAGTGCTTATAGTGCAGACTTGACCACAATATGACCAGTGCTTATAGTGCAGACTTGACCACAATATGGCCAGTGCTTATAGTACAGATCCTTGACCACAATATGACCAATGCTTATAGTGCAGACTGGACCACAATATGACCAGTGCTTATAGTGCAGACATGACCACAATATGACCAGTGCTTATAGTGCAGACTTGACCACAATATGACATGTGCTTATAGTGCAGACTTGACCCCAATATGACATGTGCTTATAGTGCAGACTTGACCCCAATATGACATGTGCTTATAGTGCAGACTTGACCACAATATGACCAGTGCTTATAGTGCAGACTTGACCCCAATATGACATGTGCTTATAGTGCAGACTTGACCCCAGTGCTTATAGTGCAGACTTGACCACAATATGACCAGTGCTTATAGTGCAGACTTGACCACAATATGACCAGTGCTTATAGTGCAGACTTGACCCCAATATGACCAGTGCTTATAGTGCAGACTTGACCACAATATGACCAGTGCTTATAGTGCAGACTTGACCCCAATATGACCAGTGCTTATAGTGCAGACTTGACCACAATATGACCAGTGCTTATAGTGCAGACTTGACCCCAATATGACCAGTGCTTATAGTGCAGACTTGACCCTAATATGACCAGTGCTTATAGTGCAGACTTGACCACAATATGACCAGTGCTTATAGTGCAGACTTGACCCCAATATGACCAGTGCTTATAGTGCAGACTTGACCACAATATGACCAGTGCTTATAGTGCAGACTTGACCACAATATGACCAGTGCTTATAGTGCAGACTTGACCCCAATATGACATGTGCTTATAGTGCAGACTTGACCACAATATGACCAGTGCTTATAGTGCAGATTGGACCACAATATGACCAGTGCTTATAGTGCAGACTGGACCACAATATGACCTGTGCTTATAGTGCAGACTGGACCACAATATGACCAGTGCTTATAGTGCAGATTGGACCACAATATGACCTGGCAGTGTTTAGCACATAGTGGACTGTTAGCCTAAACCCTAACACATAATATGGACAGTATTTATTATATAGTTAGCATTTATTATTGTTCTTCATATTTTAACATCTAGATATATATTTTTTTTCTTTCTCATTCTTAGTTTTAGATTTTTTGAATTGTATATATGTAAAGCGCATTTGGGCATTCTGGAGAGTGCGCTATATAAATATTAAATTGTTATTATTATTATTATTTTTAACTCTGTTCTCCAAGTATCATTAATATTGTATTACTGACGGCATTGGTTTAATATTGCTTTAGGTTCGTGGAGCATTTGAAATCCTGGCAAATATCTGGGCCATTTCCTACCTTGTTTTGCTTGTAATAGAGATGATCAGCCAAGGATTCAAGACAGTTGTGCTGGGCTTGGTAATAATGATATTTGTATTGTTAGTAGACAGTGTATTTAATTACGTATGGTAAACAAAATTAATGAACAAATGTTCATTCCTGTGTGTTAGTACTGTAGAACCTCTTGATGGGAGGCTATGAATTAAAGGATGGGTGGTTTCCACTTCTAATTGGCCATACTGCATCTTGACCTACTTACATAATAACGACATTATTTCCATTGGTTATAGGTTTATAACCCCATCCGTGGTTTATTTGCATTGTCTTGTGCTCTTGTTCCACTGTGTCTGATGGCACGACTTATGTGTCATGTTGCTTTGGAAGATTATTTGACAATAACAGCTTTAGTACTTGCCTGGCCTTATGCATTAATGTTCTGCAAGTAAGTATTTGACAATAACAGCTTTAGTACTTGCCTGGCCTTATGCATTAATGTTCTGCAAGTAAGTATTTGACAATAACAGCTTTAGTACTTGCCTGGCCTTATGCATTAATGTTCTGCAAGTAAGTATTTGACAATAACAGCTTTAGTACTTGCCTGGCCTTATGCATTAATTAATGTTCTGCAAGTAAGTATTTGACAATAACAGCTTTAGTACTTGCCTGGCCTTATGCATTAATGTTCTGCAAGTAAGTATTTGACAATGACAGCTTTAGTACTTGCCTGGCCTTATGCATTAATGTTCTGCAAGTAAGTATTTGCATCCAATTCGGACTTGACAGGACTTCAAAGTATGTGCAATTAGTTCAAGTCCAAAGCATAGAACAACTTCAAAACTTATGAGGAATATGTGAAAGTGCTCCGATCATTAAATTAATGCATTAATTAATTATATTTTCAAGTCCTTGGACCTTTACAGGATTTCAAGGTCCTGTTTAATGCAAATTACGATTTCTGATTGGCTAATTAACTACCTTGTGAATAATGAATGAGTTTCTGAAGAGATCGGTTCAGGAAACAATCATTTTCTCATAAAATAGTAGACAGTATGATATTATACAAATGTGTGATTCTGTTTTCAGGGGCTTTTCTCTCACTGGACCATATGTTGTTATGATCTACCAGATGTTGAAAAAAGATTTTATCATTTTCTTTATCATATACATGGTATTTGTAATAGGTTTCTCTCAAGGTAAGTCACTCATTCAGTCACTCATATTTAATAAATGTGTAATTTTACATTTATCATGTCATGATTATGAAAATATTAGTATAAATGTACTGACTTTCTGACGATAATATATACACAACAGTTAATCATTTAAAAATGTACTTCTTCATTTAAAAATGTACTTTTCTGATAAGATGACCTTTGCGGGATACATCTCGTGGCTCAACCAATAAGAAGCCTTAAAATCCATGGGTGATCCGAGATACGGGATGAGAACGCAGATGAGCCAATCACATCAAAGATTAGTAATTTGATATTTAGGTTTACGGGATGGTTCCGTGTTTCAACCAATCACTAGCTTCATACACGATTAACTAATTACACGAGCGATGACAGATGGATTCCTTATGGCCTGTTAGCGATGTTACTTCTCTAAAAACACATCTCAGATGTTCATTGTGAAGTGACACAACTACAACATTATGTTAGAGTTTTGATTTTAATCGTTTATTCAAATCTCTTACAGTGCTTTACATACAAACTAAATTAAAAAATACTTTGAAATCTTACAAATACCGATGTTTCCTTTAGAGCGATATCGATGTTTCCTTTAGTGCATTTGCACTCAGTTACTTGAGCTTCAATGTTCAAAGCATGTTGGTGTGTCATGGCAGGGATGCCTTGACATAATGTGCAAACACTCTATCAAATTCCTAGTTTCAATTTTACCATTCACGTTTCATAATCTTGAATTCGGTTTTATCCTTACAAGCACTAAAGAAATGCAGTGATTGTATGTCCTGCTACTTGATTGTTACTTGATAGACGTTCTGTCCAAGTTTGTGGGATGAGAACGCGGATGAGCCAATCACATGAAGGATTAGTAAAATGATATTTATGCCTACGGGATAGTTCCATGTTTCATCCAATCACTAATTACACGAGCAATGACAGATGTCCAGTTTCCTTGTGGCCCATTAGTGATGTTCTCCAGAAATAAAAAAATAAAAAAATAAAAAAATGATCAGTGTATGTCCTGCTACTTGATTGTTACTTGATAGACGTTCTGTCCAAGTTCATGAAAGTTTTAATGGTCGAGTTACAATTAAACATGTCAATAAGCTTCTGTTCACTGATTTTCGTTCACTGAAATATGTATTATACGTATTAGATATTTTAGCATGAATGTAACGAAATTCACGATATTTCAACCAAAACACTCATCACAAGGGTCACAAAGGTCACAAACAACTGCTACAAATTACTGATTTTATTCCACTCTGACTGTTGGAGAGAATTATTTTCAGCATTGGCAAACTCTGATTTCTGACAGTATTTCAATTTTGTGGAGTTTTTTTTAAACTGAATTAGACTTTCTAAAATCTCTTATCAGCCGTTCTTTGTGGTTGCGTTTTCACTATGCATTTTAGGTTTGCTGACTGTTTGTATTCACTGAGAACCTTTTGTAAGGTTATGAAGAACATATCTGATTACAAACAGTCTCTTCGAAGAAATGCCTGGAGAGAAAACACTTGTCATTACATCGCTACTGACTTAATTGTTACAGTATTTAGTTAAAAACCGATGTGAATTTCTTCAAAACTCTGCAATTTCGATCTTTTTAATAGTCCTTTACGAACGTCTGTTGTGTGCTACGAGAGATTACATGCATAAATAAACTGACAGATATCTGTCAACCGGTTTACTGTGAGTGGCTGCTAGTCTAACTTTGGTGTGATTTCCGTTGTTTTAGAGAAAGTGAAAACACTCTGCATTAACTTTTTCTATTGTAGCAGTTGTTTGTGACCTTTGTGACCCTTGTGATGAGTGTTTTGGTTGAAATATCGTGAATTTCGCTACATTCACAGTCTAAAATATCTAATACGTATAATACATATTTCAGTGAACGAAAATCAGTGAACATAAGCTTATTGACATGTCTTAATTGTAACTACACCATTCAAACTTTCATGAATGCATTTCTGGAGAACATCGCATGGGCCACAAGGAATCCATCTGTCACAGAACCATCCCGTAAACTTAAATATCAAATTACTAATCTTTGATGTGATTGGCTCATCCGCGTTCTCATCCCACAAACTTGGACAGAACGTCTATCAAGTAACAATCAAGTAGCAGGACATACAATCACTGCATTTCTTTAGTGCTTGTAAGGATAAAACCGAATTCAAGATTATGAAACGTGAATGGTAAAATTGAAACTAGGAATTTGATAGAGTGTTTGCACATTATGTCATGGCATCCCTGCCATGACACACCAACATGCTTTGAACATTGAATCTCAAGTAACTGAGCGCAAATGCACTAAAGGAAACATCGATATCGCTCTAAAGGAAACATCGGTATTTGTAAGATTTCAAAGTATTTTTTAATTTAGTTTGTATGTAAAGCACTGTAAGAGATTTGAATAAACGACTAAATTCAAAACTCTAACATAATGTTGTAGTTGTGTCACTTCACAATGAACATCTGAGATGTGTTTTTAGAGAAGTAACATCGCTAACAGGCCATAAGGAATCCATCTGTCATCGCTCGTGTAATTAGTTAATCGTGTATGAAGCTAGTGATTGGTTGAAACACGGAACCATCCCGTAAACCTAAATATCAAATTACTAATCTTCGATGTGATTGGCTCATCCGCGTTCTCATCCCGTATCTCGGATCACCCATGGATTTTAAGGCTTCTTATTGGTTGAGCCACGAGATGTATCCCGCAAAGGTCATCTTATCAGAAAAGTACATTTTTAAATGAAGAAGTACATTTTTAAATGATTAACTGTTACACATAATTATATATAATTGATTTCAAATTTACCTGTATCGAGAAAATTAATTATATTCATAATGTTGACAAAAGGCTTCTCACTAGAGAAGCTTATTGGGTAGCACAATTACATACGCTACGCCCTTATGGCCTAAACAAAAGACAGGAATTTAGATTACTAATTGACTCCACTATATATAGACCTTAGATTTTAGTGTCATTTGTCTCTCACTTTCACCTTGTACATATTTTTACCATTTTTATTAGTTATTATTATTATTTTATTACTGATGAAGACCGAAGGTCGAAACGCTTAGTAAAGTTTTCAGGACATTAGAAGTTGCCTGCCTTCTTTTATATACTTTATACTTCATAATTATATATAAATATATTCATATTATTGTCAACTTAAGCTATGTTCTTGGTTTCACTTGGGTACGTTGATTCCACTGTCAAAGAGCACATGTTTTCTCGATGGTTTTCATCAGGACTTGGATTAATTATAATGTCTCTTGGAGAATTTGGGGTGAGCTACAATGTATCATATAATGTACATGCATGTCTCGATCAACAGTTCCCTGACCCTAATCACTGAGCCTAACATAATTTCAGTCTTTTCAGCTGAAACATTTTTATTTTAGTATCATCTGTACCTAGACGGACGGACGGACGGACGGACGGACGACTCTAGTACCTTAGCTACTCTATATACCTACCTACTGTACCTATACCTACCTTACCTACTCTATATATCTACCTACCTACTGTACCTATACCTACCTTACCTACTCTATATATCTACCTACCTATCTACTGTACCTATACCTACCTTAGCTACTCTATATACCTACTGTACCTATACCTACCTTACCTACTCTATATATCTATCTACTGTACCTATACCTACCTTAGCTACTCTATATATCTACCTACCTATCTATTGTACCTACTCTATATACCTACCTACTGTACCTATACCTACCTTACCTACTCTATATATCTACCTACTGTACCTATACCTACCTTAGCTACTCTATATACCTACCTACTGTACCTATACCTACCTTAGTTAGCTACTCTATATATCTACCTTCCTACTGTACCTATACCTAAATGTACATGTACCTTAGCTACTCTATATATCTACCTACCTACCTACTGTACCATGCCTACCTTACCTACTCTATATACCTACCTACTGTACCTATACCTACCTTAGCTACTCTATATATCTACCTTCCTACTGTACCTATACCTACATGTACCTTAGCTACTCTATATATCTACCTACCTACCTACTGTACCATATGCCTACCTACTGTACCATGCCTACCTTGAAAGAGGCAGCACCTGTCATTGTAACTTCTTTAACATTTATAATAAATCTATCAATTTCAACTGGTATCTTCCCAGATAAGTGGAAATATGCCAAGGTTTATCCTATTTTTAAAGATGATATTAAGACAGATCCAAATAACTATAGACCAATCTCAGTTCTACCTGTTGTGAGCAAATTAATTGAAAGAATTGTTTTTAATCAACTTTATGCATATTTAAATCTACACAACTTGTTGACTGAGTCGCAGTCAGGTTTTAGACCAATGTATAGCACTGAAACAACCTTACTCGAAACTACAAATGAATGGCTTAGGAATATAGATAACAACAAACTTAATGGCGTAATTTTCCTGGACCTCAAGAAAGCTTTTGATACTATGAATCATTCTATTCTGCTACAAAAGCTCATATCATATGGGGTTACCTCTACAACCCTAGATTGGTTCAATTCCTATCTTGATGAACGTAAACAGAAAACTATAATTGATGGAGTTATGTCAGACTTTTCTACTCTTACATGTGGAATCCCCCAAGGATCAATATTAGGCCCGTTATTATTTATTCTTTACATTAATGATCTCCCTGCATGTAACCTTTTCTCCACGCCAAGGATGTATGCTGATGATACTACATTAACTACATCAACAGAAGATCCGCATGTGCTTCAAACTCAAATGAATCATGATCTGGACCAAATCCAAACTTGGCTTAGAGCTAATAAATTAACTTTAAATGTCAAAAAAACCAAATACATGCTCATAGGGAGTCAGTTTAAACTCGCTCAAGTACCAAATACTTTTAATATTAAGGCAGACGATGTGCCACTGGAGAGAAAAACTGAATATAAATCGTTAGGACTTCTGATTGATCAAAACCTAACCTGGACTTCACACATTCTTTTGATCTCAAAGAAAATCACAACAGGTCTAGCTATATTAAAGCGCCTAGGCTCAATCTTACCACTTGAAACACGGTTGTGTATGTATAGAGCACTAATTCTCCCCTACTTTGATTATTGTAGCTCTATTTGGGATTCCACTAGTAAAGGAATGTCTGACAAGCTTCAACGGCTACAAAATAGATCAGCTAGAATCATTAAGCAGAAAAATTATGAAACACGATCTAAGGTCTTATTGGATGAGCTGGGTTGGGAAAAATTGGAGTACAGACGAACCAGAAAATTAGCAATAATTATGTATAAAATATATACTGATTTATCACCCTCCTATTTAAAGGATATTTTTACCTCTACTACGGATATACATTCGTATAACCTGAGAAATTCATCTTCAAATTTACATATCCCTAGACCTAAATCAAAGGCAGGGAAATGTACCTTCCACTATAGAGGTTCTGTACTCTGGAATAAAATCCCTGCTGAGGCGCGTGTCCAGCATAGCACAATTACTTTTAAAGCACAATTAGAAAACAAAGATTTATTTAGTAAGCTTATAATGTAGATTTGTATTGTTATTTATAAAATTAATATTATATTTCATTATATATAAGTTGTACTTTAATAATACATGTAATTTATTATTAATAATATATGATATGTAAATAGAACCTTTTTAACTTATTGTAAAATATTATCTATATCTATATATTATACGGCTCTCTGGGAGACCAATCATATTGTATTGAAGAGACTCCGTTGTAAAATAAAAGCTTTGATTGATTGATTGATTGAGCTACTCTATATACCTACCTACTGTACCTATACCTACCTTAGCTACTCTATATATCTACCTACCTACTGTACCTATACCTACCTTAGCTAGGGAAGCAAGGGTGGCCGAGTGGTGAGAGCCTCAGTCTGTCACCTCTGTGTCCCGGGTTCGATTCCCGGACCTGGGATCACATGTGATTTGAGTTTGTCAGTTCGTTCTCTCCCTTGCTTCGAGGGTTTTTCTCCGGGTACTCCAGTTTTCCTCCCTCAATAAAAACGAACTAGTGAGCTGAAAGTTGTATGTATAGAATATTAGAATGTAGTGGTAGTGTGTGTGAGAGTACAGTGTCCCCCAATTAGTGTGCAAGCGCTAAAACACATTGGACACTTAAATAAACAGTTATTTATTTTTTTACTCTATATATCTACCTACCTACCTACTGTACCTATACCTACCTTAGCTAGTCTATATATCTACCTACCTACCTACCTACTGTACCTATACCTACCTTACCTACCTGCCTACTGTAAAGGACTGTACCTATACCTACCTTAGCTTACTATATATCTAATTTAAGGTAGGAGGTTCTAGTAACTCACCAAAGGGTATTAGAGACATTATCTGTACATTATAAACAATTTAAGAGTGTTTCCTTGGTTTCCTTGACATCCCCCCCTAATCCCTCCCTATCTAATGAGATGCAAAATGTTAAACATGCTAAAATACAACTGTTTAAGCACAAAATAGTGCTGAAAATTATTGTGTTGTCCTTGTTGGATGCGATACTAATCTAAAATTGATGATTCTGATATATTAGAAGAAAATAAGCGATGTTTCGCACTTGTATCTCATTAGATATCTTGTATCTCATTAGATATTTGTATAAATGTATACTACAACATTTCTGCAAACGAGTGTATGTATGTATGTATATACTTGAATACTATTTTATTGTGGGTTTTTATTTACACACCAATTCATGTTATCCTATATTTAGGATTTGCACGAGCAACTAATGGAATCCAATTCACCTTTCAAGATACTTGGCCTGGTATAAATGTTTTTGATGGATTACAAATTGTTATGGTTATTATATACTAAGAAATATAAAATAAATCATAATATATGTTATGATTATATAGGTGATGTTTTTTGCTTTCATGGTACTTGGAGCTTTGTTGATTGTTAATATGTTGATAGCAATGATGGGCAACACTTACTTGGCTGTAGAAAAGACTGAAAAAGAATGGACACGACAGGTAACTTGTTAATGATATGCATGCAGTATACACCTATTTAAAAAAAGGTTGTCGAAGACATCAGTCCATAGGCGATAGGTTTATACGTCGTTCCAAGACCGAACTGCATTATGATAACAGCTTGAATATTTAATGTCGTGGATGCCAGAGAAAATTCAATTCAAAATTTGTCTTGTCCTGTTTGAAATCAAATAGTTACAATATTATACAGGTTTTCATACAGGAAGTGCCATTTTTTGATATTCAAGCTGTTACCATAATGCAGTTCGGTCTTGGAACGACGTATAACCTATCATATATTTTTTTTGACTTGTAACCTTTTTTCCACTATTACCATTAACATTCCTTTAGCATATATACTTGTAACACAGTTGGTACTTTTTATATTTTTATCATTTTTACCATATTATTTATACTTTCATTTTTGCCTGGGTCCACTAATAATAGTAACATTTCGAGGGCCACAAGTTTATTAACCTCTGGCTATTTAGTGTTACCCTCATTAAATAAAGAGTTTATTATTATTATTATTATTACTAGCCGTTTCTAATAGAAAGTGAAGTGCTGCGAGTTGAATTAGTTGCAAAATGTAACTGTGAACATTCATTCTACATTTCAGCAAATGATATATATTTTAAAGTTCACTTCTATGTTTGGGCTTCCTGTGCTTCAAATTGACGGGCAGTGTTTGCCCGTCATTTGAAGCAAATAATGTGATTCAAGGAGTTTTAACAGCTGATTGAAAGCCAGCAATTGGCGACACAATAGACCTCGACACAATAGACCTCTTTAGCTTCGTATGTAAATTGCCCATTTCAGATCATGTGATGTAAACATGGTGTTCTCTGGAGAATTAGTCCTTTCAATATGAACGAATAAATTTCAGAAATATAATAGCCTGCGTAGCCATTTTAGTCGAACTTGAAACGGTCGATGTGAGGTAAAATAAAGTACGCATGTATTCTTATTTACCGTCATCGTAGAACGAACTTTGACGGCTTCTGCTCCATGATTAAATTACCTTGAACATATACCAGTAGATGAATAAAACTTAAGAACATCTAGATTATAGATGTGTAGATGACCAGCTATTCGTTTGTTTATCAGTTCTAGCACGATTATCACGGCGAACTTTCATCACCCCCCGTACACGGCTATAGTAGACAATCTCGCCAAATATTCCTGACTGTATAGTCGCTATGAACATGTCAAGCTTTCGCTTTCTCCGAGTGTAAGTACAATGCAACCAATAGCTACAAGGAGAACGTATTGTATCACATCGGCCATGTTATTACCACCGCTGATCATAAGTACCATGTGGATTTCGCAATAACCACGAGGTCATGACCAGTGACGTCATACTCAGAAATCATCTTGATCGATTCCTCAAAGTCTCGAATCAAGCTGGATAATAAAGAGCCCAGTGAAACGCGTCCACACACAACACAGGAAGCCCATGTCCAGATTAGTTTCGCTGCTCGCTTCGCTCGCAGCAATTATTATTATTATTATTATTATATTTTGTAAATAAGGATTTTTATCTATTTTTCTATCTCTTATTAGTAATTTGTTTTGAGGAATAAAGTTATCATTATTATTATTATTATTATTATTATTATAGTTTTGACACAATGATTATTAAAGGGCAAGTTGCATGGAAAAAAAAAATTTCTAAAAATAATTTCTTTGGTATTATATAATAAAGGTAATATACTATAACTAAACTTATTTGCAAGAAAATCTATTTTAAAGAACGAATTTATTTTCTGAAGTTTCACTAATCAGAATTCGAATTTCCCGCTCGCGTGACGTCATGGGGGTCCAGTATCACCCTTATTGCTCTCTTCAGACTCACATTAAGCCTCTATGATTTCTAAATCGTTTCCCAAATAAAGACTTTCGAGTGAACTCGGACTTGAAGACTCGTCCGCCATGTTAACTTAAAGCCGGCTGCGTTCAGTGCGTTGGATTGACCCCCATGACGTCACTTCCGCTTCTTGCTGGTTTTCTCAATTTCCGTTTTTACGATGCTTTTTCGATTATTTCCAAAAGAGTATTCAAGTTATTATTTTAACTATTTATTAGTGAGACCAATTACTATCATTTGATATAATTTCCAGCTTTTTGACAACACTCATGAAACTTGCCCTTTAAAGCTAGAAGCTTATAATACAAGCATCAAGAGTTCCAGACTTCCGGTACGCGCGCAATGCATTGTGAGATTATTACAAAGGAAAAGTGAGCACCAAGTGAGCAAAAACATAGCTTGGGCTCCCTGTGTCTAGAATTGGTGCTCACTTTTCCTTTGTAATAATACCGGAAGTCTGGAACTCTTGATGCTTGTATAGTGCATAGCACTAATGAACTTGTAGTCCTCACAACTTTAAAATTACAATCACTAAATAAATAATTCTAAAATCTAAACAATACTAAATCCTAATTTATAAATCTTAAAAATGCTAACAAATATCCTAATCCTAACCCTTGTAGGGTCGTGTATAAATTACCACCCTAGCCGTCTCTTTTTAGTCTAATTCTATTTTTACCCTTTATATACCCTTTACAAAATTACGTGATAAGAGAAAATGAAAAAGAGCATTAAATTTCGCGAAAGCGGTGTCAACAACCTTTATTTTTTCTATAAAAAAAGAGATGACAGACTCACTAGACGTTATAACCTTGTAGCTAAAACAAACGCTATACGGTTGTTTGCAAATGGTAGTATTATGTTGTTGAATAAGTCATTTTGATATCCAATTTCGTATTTTAAAATAACTTTTATTGATCATGTTGATTAAATGGTTTCCAAATTTATTACTAAGAGCTTCTTCATCAGTGGTTCACTGCATGTCTGGTTGTGTTTTTTTACTGGAAAAAGTATGTTCGCTGTTGTGTGTTTGTAGAAATTAAAGCAAATTAACACAGTTTGGTTTGGTCTTTTGATTCAGTGGGCTCGAATTGTACTTGGAATTGAACGGATGTTGACTCCAAAACAGAAAATAAAATTGCAGCAAAGTTACTCAGAACCACTTGGATCTGATGGTGACTATGCATTGATAATGAAGTTACGCAACAACAGAAAGGTAACAGCTCTGATAGTTTGTGATTTATTACAAGGAAACTAATAAATGTTCCTCTTGTTTCAGGAATAGTTTAAACTTACAGCATTCACAGACAATATCATCTGTTCAGCAGGTTTTAGAGACTGCGGTAACATTAATTCCTTTATTTAGAAATATTCACAATACTGCAACTGTAATTAGCTAGACTCACATTCACCTGTAAATATTCATGGTTACGAAGATTGCAAATATGTTTTTTAACTACATGTTTCTATTTAGTAGTGAGTATGTTAATTAGTAGTGAGTGTGTTAATTTAGTATTATATTATTGGCCTATAAAAATTATAGGCACTATTTATATATTGTATATTGTATATTTAGTAGTGATCCCCAGGTAAAAATGAGAGGCGGGATCCCGCCAATCCCAGCCGGGATCCCAGCTGTTTTGTAGATGGGATCCCAGCTGGGATAAGGTGGGATCCCGGCTGGGATTATTAGACATCCCACCCCAGGTGGGATCCCACCATCCCAGCCGGGATCCCACCATCCCAGCCGGGATTATTAGACGTCCCAGCCGGGATCCCAGGATCCCACCATCCCAGGTGGGATCCCACCATCCCAGCCGGGATCCCACCATCCCAGCCGGGATTATTAGACATCCCAGCCGGGATCCCAGGATCCCACCATCCCAGCCGGGATCCCACCATCCCAGCCGGGATCCCACCATCCCAGCCGGGATTATTAGACATCCCAGCCGGGATCCCAGGATCCCACCATCCCAGTCGGGATCCCACCATCCCAGCCGGGATCCCACCATCCCAGCCGGGATTATTAGACATCCCAGCCGGGATTATTAGACATCCCAGCGGATCCCAGGATTCCACCATCCCAGCCGGGATCCCACCATCCCAGCCGGGATCCCACCATCCCAACCAGGAGCCCATCCTCCCAGCCGGGATTATTAGATATCCCAGCCGGGATCCCAGGATCCCACTATCCCAGCCGGGATCCCACCATTACCAGCCGGGATCCCACCATTACCAGCCGGGATCCCACCATTACCAGCCGGGATTCACCATGGGCCCAAGGTATCCCACCTTGGATCCCACCATGTGCCCAATGCAAGGCATCCCAACCAGTATCCCACCTGAATATTCCCACCACCATCCCACCACCAATATTATTTGTAAATATGTAATAAATAATTAAGGAATAAATCTGATAGCAACATGATCGATGGATAAAATTGTTGTTTCATTGTCAGACTGTAGAGACATTTAATGCAACCTTACCAACATCAAACATTCTTGTAATACATGTAATTATCAATATTTTATCTATGCTTTACATTATGCAGTTGTTGACTAATCAAAGTGTTGAACTTAGCTTTTCTGTCTACCACATTTTGTCAGGCTAACAATGCTGGTAACCAAATCTTTCATTAGCTTTATTAGCTTGTTGAAGAAGAATTAATACCTGAAACTAAATAGACAATAATCAATAAAAACAGTCATTCAATTAGGCCACATATTAAAGCTATAGTCTAAAAGAGTTTGATGTGAACAAGACATTTTTAAACAGTCATGCATCTCAGGCAATGGCAAATAACTTACCTAAATCCTAAATCACTCACTTTAATCTGCAGTATAAAATACTGATTTACACTATAGTCTATACTATAGCTAATGCGAGTAAATAACTATTAAATATGAAATCTGAATCAATCCAAACTCTAACTGAGTGTAAGTGTAAGTGTTAAAGTAAGTCAGTGAACTGCATTTATCTGAACTTTTTATCTTATTTAAAAAAGGTTTAAGCTTTAGCTTACTTACAGATTTGCTAGATTAGAGCTGTCTTTGCACGCTTGTTTTATAACAAGTCGTTTTATCCAAGTTTTTCTCTTCCAATGTGCCTGAAAGACATGTAGAAGCTTGCTAAGCTGTTTTACCTGCAATATTTACTTCAAAAATAGCTGAACAATCTTTACTTACCAGCATGATAATGAATAAAAACCCCAAGTTTCTTGACAAACTCCTAGAAACTCTGCAAACTGAAGCAAGTTTTCGTTTTTCCCGCTCAATCTGCAAACGCGTGCGCGCCCGCCACGGACCAATCAACAGCCGTATTTTAGTCATGTGATCGATGACTGCTGACCATTATATGTGTGCTGTTCAAAATGGCTGACAATGACAATGCAGTGCTCTGTTAATTTGTGTTTGGTAAATCAAAGCTTTCGTCTAAATCAACCAAAAATACCAAGAGCAAATCTATGTAAAAATATCTTCTGTGTTCCCAAGAATAAGAAGTCCAAAGTTCCATAGCAGAAAATATTGAAAAAATCCAGAAAAACGAACTGCAAAGTGAGTAGACTGAATGTCTGAAGGTGTTTGACTAATCTATTTTAAATAAATTAATTCCCAAATCTTAGTTTGTTAGTGTTCAAGTGCATAGTTTTCTCAAACACTGGCCTTTTTGAGATTTGGTCATCACAAAAGAGTGTATTAAAACTGATATAGTTATGTTAAAATGTGTTCTGAGTTTGATATTAAAACTGATATAAGCTTAGTTATGTTAAAATGTGTTCTGAGTGTGATATTGATTGATTTTGCGATGGCAAACTATATTTTTTACTCATAGACATATAGTACTCATGTTCTTCTGGGGATTGACTTGTATTTTTATCAGGTTATTGTGCAAATGCTTTTTCAAAGATTTTCATCATGTGAGTGTAATATATATATGTTTCATAAAATATTTTATAATGTTTTCATTTTGGCAAAACTTTGCTTTAGCAGGTTTTTTTAAATAAATAAATCCACAGGTTTTTCACAGGTTGTTATCCAGTAGTGTATCAGGGTAATAAGGTAAGCTTTATCTAAGCATTTGATAACTCTTTTGTCAACTGAAAGAGTTAATTGAAATCTTTAAACAATAATATTTTATCTTATTTGAACTTCCATCATGAAATATGATTTCATTGTAATTTTTATGTGCAAGCTGGCTCACATGTAAATGACTCAATATATGCAAGTTTTTGACTCAAATAAATTATTTAAATAAATGTTGTTGTTGTTGCATATGTTCTGTACAGTTCACAAAGGTGCTCAGGGAATCAAAGCGTGGTTATCTAAAATCATGGTAGTCACTTATAATTTTCACTAATAAATACAAGTGTAATAATTTATTGTGTAATCAATTTTAACACATCCATCCCATTATAATTTCAAATTGTTAATGCCCTTTTTTAGTTTTCACGCTTCCAATTCCAGAGATGGGATTGAGCTGGGATACATGTAGGTGGGATCTTGCATCCTACCTGGGATATAATGGCTGTCCCAAATCCAGAGGTGGGATCCCTGAGTTGGGATGTTGATGTCATCCCAGCTGGGATAGGTGGGATCCCGCCAACAGAGGTGGGATCCCAGCAATATTGACTACTGTCCAAAGTCCAGAGGTGGGATCCCAGTTGGGATATTGATGTCATCCCAGCCGGGATAGGTGGGATCCCGCCCCCAATCTAGCATCCCGGCAATATTGACTACTGTCCAAAGTCCAGAGGTGGGATCCCAGTTGGGATATTGATGTCATCCCAGCCGGGATAGGTGGGATCCCGCCCCCAATCTAGCATCCCGGCAATATTGACTACTGTCCCAACTCCAGAGGTGGGATCCCAGTTGGGATCTTTTTGTCATCCCGGCCGGGATAGGTGGGATCCCGCCTTCAGAGGTGGGATCCCGGCAATATTCACTACTGTCCCAACTCAGAGGTGGGATCCCAGTTGGGATCTTTTTGTCATCCCGGCCGGGATAGGTGGGATCCCGCCTTCAGAGGTGGGATCCCGGCAATATTCACTACTGTCCCAACTCAGAGGTGGGATCCCAGTTGGGATCTTTTTGTCATCCCGGCCGGGATAGCTGGGATCCCGCCAAAAGAGGTGGGATCCCGGCAATCCCGGGTGGGATCCCGGCTCAGAGGTGGGATCCCAGTTGGGATCTTTTTGTCATCCCGGCCGGGATAGCTGGGATCCCGCCAAAAGAGGTGGGATCCCGGCAATCCTGGGTGGGATCCCGGCTGGGATTGGCGGGATCCTGCCTCTCATTTTTACCTGGGGATCGAGTGTGTTAATTAGTAGTGAGTGTGTTAATTTAGCATTATATTATTGGCCTATATAGGCACTATTTATATATTGTATATTTATTTATTGTTATAGTCGAGCGTTTGTTTCATGAGCCTCTGGCTCGGGAGATTGGGTAACCACTCCCTGCGTTATCGACTTCAAATAAATTATTATTATTATTAGGTAGGATACTATCACGTGCATGGCCACATTAGTACTTATGAAGTACTTACTGACTGAGTGGTAGAGCATCTCTATAGGTCGTGGGTTCTTTTTCTCCTTTCATTTCTAGGGCTAACGCTCCGAAGTATTTTTATGCGTAATTTATAACACTTTCCCTCGATTTCATACTACTAATAATAGTAATAGGTTAGTTATTTATTGTTTACTACTAACCCCCAAGCTAATTCACTGAATTTTCATGAATGAATGAATGAAACTTTATTTAAGCACGATTCATGTATGCTTGCTTGTTGTATGTGCACTTTGCTATAAAGTAAAAATAAAATATCACAAACTAAGAGTACATGTTAAATATTCATCCTCGAGCTCGTAAGGAAAATAAACTGGTAGCTACCACTACCCTGAGTGCTAGAGAACCCTTCGGCAGACCGCTTTTACTGATTGGCTACTGGTGTTACTGATTGGAGAACTACGGCAGACCGTGTTAGATTGGCTACTGGTAGCTACCACTACCCTGAGTGCTAGAGAACCCTTCGGCAGACCGCTGTTACTGATTGGCTACTGGTAGCTACCACTACCCTGAGTGCTAGAGAACCCTTCGGCAGACCGTTGTTACTGATTGGCTACTGGTAGCTACCACTACCCTGAGTGCTAGAGAACCCTTCGGCAGACCGTTGTTACTGATTGGCTACTGAGTAGAGAACCCTTCGGCAGACCGTTGCTACTGGTAGCTACCACTACCCTGAGTGCTAGAGAACCCTTCGGCAGACCGTTGTTACTGATTGGCTACTGGTAGCTACCACTACTCTGAGTGCTAGAGAACCCTTCGGGGCAGACCGTTGTTACTGATTGGCTACTGGTAGCTACCACTACCCTGAGTGCTAGAGAACCCTTCGGCAGACCGTTGTTACTGATTGGCTACTGGTAGCTACCACTACCCTGAGTGCTAGAGCTGAACCCTTCGGCAGACCGTTGTTACTGATTGGCTACTGGTAGCTACCACTACCCTGAGTGCTAGAGCTGAACCCTTCGGCAGACCGTTGTTACTGATTGGCTACTGGTAGCTACCACTACCCTGAGTGCTTTGTTACTGATTGGCTACTGGTAGCTACCACTACCCTGAGTGCTAGAGCTGAATCCTTCGGCAGACCGTTGTTACTGATTGGCTACTGGTAGCTACCACTACCCTGAGTGCTAGAGCTGAACCCTTCGGCAGACCGTTGTTACTGATTGGCTACTGGTAGCTACCACTACCCTGAGTGCTAGAGCTAGAGAACCCTTCGGCAGACCGTTGTTACTGATTGGCTACTGGTAGCTACCACTACCCTGAGTGCTAGAGAACCCTTCGGCAGACCGTTGTTACTGATTGGCTACTGGTAGCTACCACTACCCTGAGTGCTAGAGAACCCTTCGAACCCTTCGGCAGACCGTTGTTACTGATTGGCTACCGTTGTTATACTGATTGGCTACTGGTAGCTACCACTACCCTGAGTGCTAGAGAACCCTTCGGCAGACCGTTGTTACTGATTGGCTACTGGTAGCTACCACTACCCTGAGTGCTAGAGAACCCTTCGGCAGACCGTTGTTACTGATTGGCTACTGGTAGCTACCACTACCCTGAGTGCTAGAGAACCCTTCGGCAGACCGTTGTTATACTGATTGGCTACTGGTAGCTACCACTACCCTGAGTGCTAGAGAACCCTTCGGCAGACCGTTGTTACTGATTGGCTACTGGTAGCTACCACTACCCTGAGTGCTAGAGAACCCTTCGGCAGACCGTTGTTACTGATTGGCTACTGGTAGCTACCACTACCCTGAGTGCTAGAGAACCCTTCGGCAGACCGTTGTTACTGATTGGCTACTGGTAGCTACCACTACCCTGAGTGCTAGAGAACCCTTCGGCAGACCGTTGTTACTGATTGGCTACTGGTAGCTACCACTACCCTGAGTGCTAGAGAACCCTTCGGCAGACCGTTGTTACTGATTGGCTACTGGTAGCTACCACTACCCTGAGTGCTAGAGAACCCTTCGGCAGACCGTTGTTACTGATTGGCTACTGGTAGCTACCACTACCCTGAGTGCTAGAGAACCCTTCGGCAGACCGTTGTTACTGATTGGCTACTGGTAGCTACCACTACCCTGAGTGCTAGAGAACCCTTCGGCAGACCGTTGTTACTGATTGGCTACTGGTAGCTACCACTACCCTGAGTGCTAGAGAACCCTTCGGCAGACCGTTGTTACTGATTGGCTACTGGTAGCTACCACTACCCTGAGTGCTAGAGAACCCTTCGGCAGACCGTTGTTATACTGATTGGCTACTGGTAGCTACCACTACCCTGAGTGCTAGAGAACCCTTCGGCAGACCGTTGTTACTGATTGGCTACTGGTAGCTACCACTACCCTGAGTGCTAGAGAACCCTTCGGCAGACCGTTGTTACTGATTGGCTACTGGTAGCTACCACTACCCTGAGTGCTAGAGAACCCTTCGGCAGACCGTTGTTACTGATTGGCTACTGGTAGCTACCACTACCTGAGTGCTAGAGAACCCTTCGGCGGAGTGTTACTGATTGGCTAGGTAACCACTACCCTGAGTGCTAGAGAACCCTTCGGCAGACCGTTGTTACTGATTGGCTACTGGTAGCTACCACTACCCTGAGTGCTAGAGAACCCTTCGGCAGACCGTTGTTACCCTACTGGTAGCTACCACTACCCTGAGTGCTAGAGAACCCTTCGGCAGACCGTTGTTAGATTGCTACTGAGCTACCACTACCCTGAGTGCTAGAGAACCCTTCGGCAGACCGTTGTTACTGATTGGCTACTGGTAGCTACTGAGTGCTAGAGAACTACGGCAGACTACCCTGAGTGCTACTGAGCTAACTACCTTCGCTAGAGAACCTTCGGCAGACCGTTGTTACTGATTGGCTACTGGTAGCTACCACTACCCTGAGTGCTAGAGAACCCTTCGGCAGACCGTTGTTACTGATTGGCTACTGGTAGCTACCACTACCCTGAGTGCTAGAGAACCCTTCGGCAGACCGTTGTTACTGATTGGCTACTGGTAGCTACCACTACCCTGAGTGCTAGAGAACCCTTCGGCAGACCGTTGTTACTGATTGGCTACTGGTAGCTACCACTACCCTGAGTGCTAGAGAACCCTACGGCAGACCGTTGTTATACTGATTGGCTACTGGTAGCTACCACTACCCTGAGTGCTAGAGAACCCTTCGGCAGACCGTTGTTACTGATTGGCTACTGGTAGCTAACCACTACCCTGAGTGCTAGAGAACCCTTCGGCAGACCGTTGTTACTGATTGGCTACTGGTAGCTACCACTACCCTGAGTGCTAGAGAACCCTTCGGCAGACCGTTGTTATACTGATTGGCTACTGGTGTAGCTACCACTACCCTGAGTGCTAGAGAACCCTTCGGCAGACCGTTGTTACTGATTGGCTACTGGTAGCTACCACTACCTTGAGTGCTAGAGAACCCTACGGCAGACCGTTGTTATACTGATTGGCTACTGGTAGCTACCACTACCCTGAGTGCTAGAGAACCCTTCGGCAGACCGTTGTTACTGATTGGCTACTGGTAGCTACCACTACCCTGAGTGCTAGAGAACCCTTCGGCAGACCGTTGTTACTGATTGGCTACTGGTAGCTACCACTACCCTGAGTGCTAGAGAACCCTTCGGCAGACCGTTGTTATACTGATTGGCTACTGGTGTAGCTACCACTACCCTGAGTGCTAGAGAACCCTTCGGCAGACCGTTGTTACTGATTGGCTACTGGTAGGCTACTGGTAGCTACCACTACCTTGAGTGCTAGAGAACCCTTCGGCAGACCGTTGTTACTGATTGGCTACTGGTAGCTACCACTACCCTGCTAGAGAACCCTGAGTGCTAGAGAGCTACCCTTCGGCAGACCGTTGTTACTGATTGGCTACTGGTAGCTACTGGTAGCTACCACTACCTTGAGTGCTAGAGAACCCTTCGGCAGACCGTTGTTACTGATTGGCTACTGGTAGCTACCACTACCCTGAGTGCTAGAGAACCCTTCGGCAGACCGTTGTTACTGATTGGCTACTGGTAGCTACCACTACCCTGAGTGCTAGAGCTGAACCCTTCGGCAAACCGTTGTTACTGATTGGCTACTGGTAGCTACCACTACCCTGAGTGCTAGAGAACCCTTCGGCAGACCGTTGTTACTGATTGGCTACTGGTAGCTACCACTACCCTGAGTGCTAGAGAACCCTTCGGCAGACCGTTGTTACTGATTGGCTACCATTTATAATTTCCTTTACCCATTGGCCCATTTTTAAATCAACATAGCAGTGAGGCTGGAGGTCACCTGACCACTTTATCCGAAAAGTTGCTCTTCCAAAATCTGAATCTTGTTAACTCTGCAAAGTTTGGTGAAGTTTCAAAAAAGTTTCGAAACAAAATAGTAGTATATTTGCCTCGTTGTGATGATAGTACTGACCTTAACGTACTCGAGCGAGTTCAGTTTCCCGTGGAAAACGTCAATAAATGGAAAATTCATTGCAGAACCTCAAACCGAATTTTGGTCTAGGTTATAGAATACCCCACCACAAAAGATTTGCATAATAATAAAACCTATTGTATTATTCGTCGTTCTCAAAGAGTGCCGCTACTAGAATTTGATATAGTGGCGGGGTATCCCACGGCCATTTTCGCAGATCACTTTACTTTTATAATAACCCGTGAAGGTGATTATAGAGAATTATAATATAATTTGACACTTGAATATAGAATTTCGCGCGCTGTGATTGGTCGAGCGACCAGTGATTATGAGCCCTTAAATTTCGTCTTTTCTTTGATATCCAAGTCTAAAATTATACTAAGACAATTATTCACCTCGAGCATCTCCCTGATAAACCTGTAGGCCTACTTCGGGTCCTAAAGTTGCCCCCAAAACGGCGACTTTGGGACCCAGAGTAGGCCTAACTGTAATTATACTAAAAGATGCTTTACATACATACATACATACATAAAGTGTATTTAGAAAACACGGTAAAATCATCAGTATAAATACAATTACAATGGTAATCTAAAAATATTAAAAAGAAACTACATCATATGTTACTGTTTCACATGATTGCCGTGTGGGAATTCAATGATCATAAAATCCGGTCAATTTCTCTCTTGAATTGACCAAGCGAGCTGATTGACCTGGTACTTTGTGGTAAGTCGTTCCATAGTTTAGCACGACTGTAAGAAAAGCTTCGCTAAGGTAATTAGTGCTTACCAGGGACTGACACAACTTCAACTAAATGTTTAATCTGCAAAGGTTGCCCATCGGTACAGATATAAAATAATACAAAACTCCCGGGGGGACTTCCATACTGAAAGGGGCGGAGATGATCGTCGTCTCTGAGGGGTGTAAATTACGGTTTTTGACACCAATATTTTTAGCAATCAAGGTATTACTGATTAATGATTACTCGTGAAGAACTAAAAACGTGTTGGTGGTCTAGACCAATCAGGCAGGAAATATGTAATATTTCTGGTTTAGAAAGGTATCTTTAATTTTAGGGTTAAATAACGCATGAGCCACACATAGCTGAATGTCCCTCACTGTCAACCACTGAAAACCACTGAATGAGCGCTTGTCGCAACACGGCGGATTTCTCAAGGAATATGCTTCTACGATCCTACTTGAGGTACTGCGTAATGACGTCCCAGGGGAACCCTACATATTTTACATATTTAAGATTGTATAAAGCTCCTATTTTGGTAGCCTGGTTAATTTCAGACGGTTCTTGGTCCTCCGAGCCGGAAAGCGAGAGCGGAGGACCGTCTGAGAATCAGGCTACTATTTTAACACCTAACAGTGCGCTAGAGCAAAACCAAGAGTGCGCGAGGAAGAAGCAAGCAGAACAAAGTAAAGAAACATGAGTGAATATCTTATATGCGCTTCAACGTACGTATACCTCTCATATATTCTCCTGCAGAAAAAGCAGTCCGTATCATCTCTTTCTCTCGTTCTCATACTCCCACTCTTATCTCAGTTACCGTAAATGCTCGATTAAGCACCCTGCTTCCAATAAGCGCCCCCCTGGAATAAGCCCCTCCTCCTTCCAATAAGCGCCCCCTTGCAATAAGCCCCTCCTCCTTCCAATAAGCGCCCCCTTGAAATAAGCCCCTCCTCCTTCCAATAAGCGCCCCCTTGCAATAAGCCCCTCCTCCTTCCAATAAGCGCCCCCTTGCAATAAGCCCCTCCTTGCAATAAGCGCCCCCTTGCAATAAGCGCCCCCTCCTTGCAATAAGCGCCCCCTTGCAATAAGCGCCCCCTTGCAATAAGCGCCCCCTTGCAATAAGCGCCCCCTTGCAATAAGCGCCCCCTCCCCCTAAAAGAAATGCAGAAACAACTTTCTTGTATTATTTATAAAATAACACTTTACCGATGAATAAACAAAAACACGGTATATCAATCGTATATTTAGAGTAAATCAGTGTCATAATAACGCATCATTGCATGGAAATACGGTAATATGTGGAAGATGCGACTCCAGAGGTCTCTGCACTCGATTAGAGCGATGAAGAAGACATTGACATTTTGACTAATATAACCGTACAACCATAAGAACCGAAAAAAGTGTTGCGTTTGCACGGTACATTGTTTACTATTTTTATTCACTGTATATGTATGTAACAGTACCGTATACCGGTAATAAAGAAAACATTGGCTGAGTTCAACATCTGCAGACCTGCCAACTCTACCGGATTATCCGGGAGTCTCCAGATTTTGGACCTCAACTCCCGGTCTCCGGCCCGGTTTGAAGACAAAATCTCCCGGCTAAACACGAAACGACCACGATCTCCCGGTTTGAAGACAAAATCTCCCGGCTAAACACGTCACGACCACGATTTACGGCGAAATTGCGTTACAATCGTGTTGCAATACAGGAATACGATGCGAAAATGCTCTAATCGCCTTATCTCGCATTTCCCTAATTTTTTTTCACGGGAGGGGGGGGGAGGTTCGGAAATTTCCAGAGCTGTCCGCCATTTTGTTTTCGGCATGAAAGCACGCTACTTCAGCCTACTTGTCCATTCTCCAGATTTGAGGTTCCAGGGGGTTGGCAGGTATGCATCTGAGAAAAGAAATAAGCGCCCTGCTTCCAATAAGCGCCCCCCTCGAATAAGCGCCTCCCCCTAGCCGGGTCTAAACAATTTATAAGCAAATCGAGCATTTACGGTATCTATTTAAGAGCTGGCAGATAAATAACAGGTATATATGTACGTAGAATATTTGGCTCGAGGTCAACGTAAAGAACTAACATTATTGTATTAATTATTGTATTCAGCTCCGGATTGAATTTCGAATCATATGAGTGTCCTATGTACATCGTCCAACAACTTTTAAAAAATATAATAGAGTACCGTAAATTAATGCTCGATTTAGCACCCCGGGCGCTTATAAATTTTTTAGACCTCTAGGGGGAGGCGCTTATTCGAGGGGGGCGCTTATGGGAAGCAGGGCGCTTATTTCTTTTCTCAGATGTTGAACTCAATGTTTTCTTCATTACCGGTATACGGTACTGTAACATACATATACAGTGAATAAAAATAGTAAACATGTACCGTGCGGTACTTGGTAAACTGTATACTGTAAATATACGGTATTGACATACGGTGTGTGCACGGTAATTCCAATATTAATTCCAATTATTATTATAAACCTGGGCATTTATACCAACTACACCAATACACTACTTTTTAACACTCACTCTTTTTTCTCTTTTTTTTTTTGTTCCTTTGCATCCAATAAACACTAATACATACATTAATTACTAAAACAGCTAATTAGTAGTGTCCAGGTTTATTTAGCCTGCGTTACATCCGACTAAACGAGGACCCGTTTGTTCGGATGTAGCGCAGGCTAGCATTGTAGGTTTATTGGATGATCACTCTACACGAACGTACGTAACAGTGAATGTTGGGATTCCTGTGGCATTGTGCGCGCTATGAATGATGGGTTTGTTACGCCTGCGCTGTTGTCACCTACTCAGGAATCAGTCCGTTCTTCTTTCCAACCATGAATTTATCAAATTCTTAACAATTTCTCTTTAATACTGCTGGCCAAGGGTGAGATTATTCACTGTTGATCTAAAAAGGATCAAATGAGCTTCTTTGAAATCTCAAAGACAGGTTTTCTTGTGCCGAAAGAGCTTCAAGTATTCCGTTGTATATCAGTGTGCAATGTCTCGACATGAAGGTATACAATCACATTACTTTCTATTTCTTATATCTGTTAGATTTTGTCAAGAAATACTCGTTTCATGTACTTGATTACGAACGTAATTTTACCGAGTTTACAACTTAAATGTGTACGAATTGACTGCAGACTGCCACTGTTTATAACCCTTAAAGCATGCAGTCATATTACTTTTAGTAGAAGCCTATTTCCGTCTAGGTTACCTTCCAACGATTGTTCTCTATCAAAGCTATGAAACTACATTCAATTTCAAAAGCACGTCAATTTGTATCATGCGTTGGCTATGCAATATTATAAATACAAGTATAATAAAAATTAATAAAATATATCTAGACATAACAGTCCAACATGCAAAAGCATGGCCTGCTTTATGGCCCTTTATCCAATCATGATTAATTAGTATTACTCTTATTATTTATATTTATTGTTCTTTAGGTGTCAGTTGCGACTCATGCAACAAAGGAAATTTTAGAGGGAAAAGGTTTAAGTGTTTAATTTGTTATGATTATGACTTATGTTCAACTTGCTATGAAAATGGAGCCACAACCACTAGACACACAGCGGAACACCCTATGCAGTGTATTCTGACCAGAGCTGACTTTGGTAGGCACATTGTACATGATTTTAAAATGTCCATAGATTATTACAAACAAAACAGTCTGATAACTGCTACTGTCCTTTCCAGATTTGTATTATGGTGGCGAAGCATTCACAGCTGATCAACCACAGGCTTTCACCTGTCCATACTGTAGTAAAATTGGTTTTACAGAAGCACTTTTACAAGAACATGTGACATCAGATCATGCCGATGCTTCAATAGAAGTGGTATGTGTAAATGACCATTTCATCCCAAAACAATCTTGTAGGGCTTGCTACTTAATAATAATACTTTGTACATTGTAGATATTGGAAGTACAGCTTCCATCAATTCATTATTGCCCTGGTAAAGGTGTGGGTGTGGGGATGGGATTTACATGTAGTACTCCTCTGGGGGTATATTGGAAGTACAGCTTCCATCAATTCATTATTGCCCTGGTAAAGGTGTGGGTGTGGGTGTGGGGATGGGGTTAGTACTCCTCTGGGGGTATATTGGAAGTACAGCTTCCATCAATTCATTATTGCCCTGGTAAAGGTGTGGGTGTGGGGATGGAGTTAGTACTCCTCTGGGGGTATATTGGAAGTTGTACAGCTTCCATCAATTCACTATTGCCCTGTTAAAGGGGTCGGCGTGGGGATGGGATTTACATGTAGTACTCCTCTGGGGGTATATTGGAAGTACAGCTTCCATCAATTCATTATTGCCCTGGTAAAGGTGTGGGTGTGGGTGTGGGGATGGGGTTAGTACTCCTCTGGGGGTATATTGGAAGTACAGCTTCCATCAATTCATTATTGCCCTGGTAAAGGTGTGGGTGTGGGGATGGAGTTAGTACTCCTCTGGGGGTATATTGGAAGTTGTACAGCTTCCATCAATTCACTATTGCCCTGTTAAAGGGGTCGGCGTGGGGATGGGATTTACATGTAGTACTCCTCTGGGGGTATATTGGAAGTACTCCTCTGGGGGTATATTGGAAGTTGTACAGCTTCCATCAATTCACTATTGCCCTGTTAAAGGGGTCGGCGTGGGGATGGGATTTACATGTAGTACTCCTCTGGGGGTATATTGGAAGTATAGCTTCCATCAATTCATTATTGCCCTGGTAAAGGTGTGGGTGTGGGGATGGGGTTAGTACTCCTCTGGGGGTATATTGGAAGTTGTACAGCTTCCATCAATTCACTATTGCCCTGTTAAAGGGGTGGGTGTGGGTGTGGGGATGGGGTTAGTACTCCTCTGGGGGTATATTGGAAGTACAGCTTCCATCAATTCACTATTGCCCTGGTAAAGGTGTGGGTGTGGGGATGGAGTTAGTACTCCTCTGGGGGTATATTGGAAGTTGTACAGCTTCCATCAATTCACTATTGCCCTGTTAAAGGGGTCGGCGTGGGGATGGGAGTTACATGTAGTACTCCTCTGGGGGTATATTGGAAGTACAGCTTCCATCAATTCACTATTGCCCTGGTAAAGGGGTGGGTGTGGGAGTTAGTACTCCTCTGGGGGTATATTGGAAGTACAGCTTCCATCAATTCACTATTGCCCTGGTAAAGGGGTCGGCGTGGGGATGGGAGTTACAAGTAGTACTCCTCTGGGGGTTTATTGGAAGTACAGCTTCCATCAATTCACTATTGCCCTGGTAAAGGGGTGGGTGTGGGAGTTAGTACTCATCTGGGGGTATATTGGAAGTACAGCTTCCAATCAATTCACTATTGCCCTGGTAAAGGGGTGGGTGTGGGAGTTAGTACTCCTCTGGGGGTATATTGGAAGTACAGCTTCATCAATTCACTACCCTGGTAAAGGGGTCGGCGTGGGGATGGGAGTTACATGTAACTCCTCTGGGGGTATATTGGAAGTACAGCTTCCATCAATTCACTATTGCCCTGGTAAAGGGGTGGGTGTGGGAGTTAGTACTCCTCTGGGGGTATATTGGAAGTACAGCTTCCATCAATTCACTATTGCCCTGTTAAAGGGGTCGGCATGGGGATGGGGGTTAGTACTCCTCTGGGGGTTTATTGGAAGTACAAGTGAACAGTTTCAGACATCCCCAATAAGCTTCGGGGTAGCTTAGTACTTAGCCACTATACTATTGTGTTCGGTCAATGAGTAACAAGTGTACAGCGTAAAATGTAACAATAGAAATATCATCATTGCTCAGTGTACAATATTGTTGCAGGTTTGTCCTGTATGTGCTGCGCTTCCTGGTGGGGATCCCAATCATGTGACGGATGATTTTGCTGCACATTTAACCTTGGAACACAGGGCTCCCAGAGATATTATATCCATCTTTATATTATTATGATATGATAAGTTTATGTTTCATAGTATTTTTGTAGTTAAATTGTATTCATATTCAAACATTGTTCACTGTCCAAAATACATTAATAGTATACTAGAATAATGTACAAATAATATAGTCTTTACTGATAAAGACTAATCACGAGTCTTCAGTACCTTTCATATTTTGTTGTGACCAACCCCTGGTCGTCCCCCTCTCCCTCCCCCAAAAAAGAATGAGATTATTTTGTATGTTATTGCCCCTTACCAGATAAGACTTAGCCAATTGTCTCACAATACTTATACAGGTGCTTTCAGATGGTCATTTTTTCCTGTAAACCAATATTATTATTATGCATTTGAAATATTATCCTTGACAACTTTGTACGATGAATCAGGAAGTGGTAGACAGGTTAGACGGATGTTTCATCCAGGTCGTGGTGTGGGAGGTCCGAGACCTCCAAGGCCAAGAACAGGAGCTATGAACTTTAGTAGTTCTAATAGTGGTTCACTTGGACCTTCCACCTCCTCATCTGCTTCAAGTTTTAGGGAAAGTATGGATCCCATTGCAGAACTGTTGTCACAGTTATCAGGTGTACGACGGGCGGCACAACAAGCACAACCACCAGTACAGTCACAGCTGCAGTTACTACAGCAGCAATTACAGCTAGAACGCCAGCAAGTCCAACAGACTAGAGAAAGACTGGAAAGACTTCCCCAACGACGACAAGCTGCTGCTAGTAATAATCAGATTACTAATGCTCCATCAAATCCAGATAAAAGCAATTCGTCAAATTCACAGTTTTTATTATCCAGGTATAATGACATACTTGATTGATTGCACATTGATAGGGTTTGTGTTACAGTAGATACATATCCAGGTATAATGACACACTTGATTGATTGCACATTGATAGGGTTTGTGTTACAGTAGATACATATCCAGGTATAATGACATACTTGATTGATTGCACATTGATAGGGTTTGTGTTACAGTAGATACATATCCAGGTATAATGACATACTTGATTGATTGCACATTGATAGGGTTTGTGTTACAGTAGATACATATCCAGGTATAATGACATACTTGATTGATTGCACATTGATAGGGTTTGTGTTATAGTAGATACATATCCAGGTATAATGACATACTTGATTGATTGCACATTGATAGGGTTTGTGTTACAGTAGATACATATCCAGGTATAATGACATACTTGATTGATTGCACATTGATAGGGTTTGTGTTACAGTAGATACATATCCAGGTATAATGACACACTTGATTGATTGCACATTGATAGGATTTGTGTTACAGTAGATACATATCCAGGTATAATGACACACTTGATTGATTGCACATTGATAGGGTTTGTGTTACAGTAGATACATATCCAGGTATAATGACATACTTGATTGATTGCACATTGATAGGGTTTGTGTTACAGTAGATACATATCCAGGTATAATGACACACTTGATTGATTGCACATTGATAGGATTTGTGTTACAGTAGATACATATCCAGGTATAATGACACACTTGATTGATTGCACATTGATAGGATTTGTGTTACAGTAGATACATATCCAGGTATAATGACACACTTGATTGATTGCACATTGATAGGGTTTGTGTTACAGTAGATACATATCCAGGTATAATGACACATTTGATTGATTGCACATTGATAGGGTTTGTGTTACAGTAGATACATATCCAGGTATAATGACATACTATATAATGTTGCCTTGGTGCCAGTGCAAGTGTTGTTATGTGATATTAAAGTGGTTTTTGTATACAGAGCTAATGAACCTGCACTGTCAGACAGCGACCAGGAAGACCTTGAAGTAGAAAGGGCAGATCGTTCTCTATTTGTTCAAGATTTAATTGTTTCAAGTCTTGGCTCAATTTCTATAAGAAGAGATTCCAATACAAAACACCATGGATTATTGGATGAATTACTTTCACTTCAAGAAGATGGAGCAGGAGCTTGTGGAGGAGACAGCCCTTGCTACCACAAGCCTGATATATTAGACGCTAACAATGAAGACATTGAAGTCATATCACTAGAAACACAAGATGACAAAGATTCCTAACATACTACACCAAGTTAGTATCTTACTTGGGATGATCCTTGAAATAAAGTTGAACATCAAATTAGTTCTTTTTACCAATCATGAAAGGTTGTCACTCAAGGCACAAAAATGGTTTGTCTCGTGTAATTACTTGAGCTTCAATCAAACTCTTTTTTACACAGAATTCAATGCTTGCTTGTAAAAATGTTGACCAAGACACTGATAATGACAAGTCACAACATGTTGAATAGACCATTAACTTTGCTAAACACTCTGTTTGTGTAATATTGACACCTAATAGATGGTAATTTATTAGAATGTTCTTGTATTATTATAAATGAAATGAGAATGAACTGTCCAAAATATTGTATAATGTACACAATTATGCATAAATGCTTGATTAAGGCTTGTGATAAGTGTGTGACCTACATCACTGTTCAATCTTAAGGGAGTGACTGCAAATGTATGTCAAAAATGGTTAGTAGAACTTGTCAATGCTTTCACATCTATGAGTCAATCATAGAGCAAGAAAAACATTTATAACACATAGTACAGTTTTGTTTATTGTAGTACATAATTCTCAAACATATATTTTACAGCAACATCAAAATGATCTTTGGTAATCAAAGTGTTCAGTATTTTTCTGCATTTATTTCTATCTCCTGCAAGTAGAGGAGTGAGCTGCTGTAGCAAGTATGTCTGCTGATCTTCAGCTGGAGTTTCAGTTTGAATGCCTATTTGACTGACATCACACTCAGCAACAACACTCTTTAGTTCTTCCAGAAACAGTTTTCTTTTTGTGTTGATTTGCTCTGCTAGACTTTTCATTTGTTGTTTTGTGTATCCTTGCTCTAAAAATACATATTCAAAAGTGTTTTTTTTCCTTTTCAGACCACAAGAGATATTTCAATACACATACCTTTAGCTTGTTTCATTTTCTCTGTTATGGATCTTCTTAGTGTTTGGTCTGTTTGATATAAGACACTGCCAAGGAGAGCTGCTCTTGATTTCTCCTATAGACATGATAACAATACAATAAGCAGACACCTCAAACTCCTATAAACAGAAACCTCTCATAACAGACACCTCCCCATAAGTATACACCTTGTAAACAGACACCCCAAACTCCTATAAACAGACACCTCTCATAAGCAGACACCTCTAGCTCCTTAGACACACACCTCCCATAGGCAGACACCTCCCCTAACAGACACCTCTCATAACTAGGCACGTATCCTAAGCAGACACCTCGCCTAACAGACACTTAACCATTATAGACACCTCTCATAAGCAGACACCTCCCCTAACAGACACTTACCACAGACACCTCATAAGCAGACACCTCCCCTATAGACACCTCTCATAAGCAGACACCTCCCCTAACAGACACTTACCACAGACACCTCATAAGCAGACACCTCCCCTAACAGACACTTACTACATAGACACCTCATAAGCAGACACCACACCTAGCTAACACACTAATTGCCATATAGACACCCCTCGTAAGCAGACACCTCACCTAACAGACACTTGCCATCTAGATACCCCTCATATAAAGCAGACACCTCTTATAAGCAGACACCTCTTATAAGCAGACACCACTTATAAGCAGACACCTCTTATAAGCAGACACCTCTTATAAGCAGACACCTTATAAGCAGACACCTCTTATAAGCAGACACCTCTTATAAGCAGACACCTCTTATAAGCAGACACCTCTTATAAGCAGACACCTCTTATAAGCAGACACCTCTTATAAGCAGACACCTCTTATAAGCAGACACCTCTTATAAGCAGACACTACATCCCATAAACAGACAGGTTCTAGGTATTCCAGACCCAGTCTCTGGTAGTCTGATTAATTGAGGGTAAAAAATGGGACTAGTTAATTGACCTTTAATTCATGGTCTTCCTCCACCAGTGGTTGAACAGGATTGTTTGTAGCTTTTCTTATCAACGTCTTGAGTTCATCTCTTGGGGGGGAAAAGTGAATAGGCACACAAAATTAGAGTATATGTGGCGTGATACATGTATTAATGCCTCGAGTAATTAACATTTCCTAGACTCCAAAAAGAGACGGAGAATTTCTACTATTTTTGCTACTTTTGGACCATTGTAAAAAGCATTGAGACAACATATGATTATAATTTAAGTACTTTATTTATTAGATTGGATTTAGCCTGTGTAGCTGGCCCTGGAGAGGAGGGGATTCGGGAGAGGAAGAGGAGTAGGAGGGGGATTGGGGAAGAGGGAAGGGAATGAGGGCATGCCCGCAAGGCTGGGTATTTTAGATATTTACGGCCGCCGGCGGCCGTAAATTCCTATTGGTCGAAAATGACCAAAGTGACATGTGATTGACAGTTAGATTCTAACACATCCCAGACCAAGCCAAGCCAATGCATATCAAGTAGTAGTGATGGAAGAGTGTAGTCAAGAGGATAATTTATTAGAGAAGTTCGATTTAAAACCTGAGCAAGAGCAAGCCATAAGAGACCTTTTATCGGGGGAAAATGTGCTTGGAGTACTCCCACGGGGTTCGGAAAAAGTTGGATTTTTCAAGTTGTTACTAGTGACAGTTAAAAACGAAGAAACAAATGGCCGTGTTGTGGTGATTTCACCTTTGTCAACCCAGCATTCAGGCCAAGACCAAGTGAACAAAATGAACACTGGGTTTAACCTTGCTGCTGAATTGTCCAATCTAATGGCGGAAGACATCAACTGAATTGTTCTGAAAGTTCAAATTGTCTTCACAACCGTCTGGCGTGTATCATGGTTTTCGAATCTATAGATTCTGCGAAATAAAACTCTTTTGGAAGTGAACAAATCAACTTATCATTCAAATGTCAAAGAAGTAGTGATCAAACTGTTTTTAAAATAAAATCCTTGAACGTGAGTTAGCTTAGATATATAGATAAATAGACACCTTTATTAAACTCAAATAAAGTGTAATTTATTACTTCTTTACTTTTACCGACCCCAAAGAAAATTCGTTGTGTTTTAGTTTGGATTTTTGTCCAGCATTTACAATTTTTGTGGGGTTCTGGACGTTGTATAGACATCGCAAAGCTTCCTAGTGTGCGTGAATTTGACAGATAAACTTGCCCCTTGACCTCCGGTGCTTCCTGATTGGTTGGTGATTTGTAATCTCTCTCATTTCCAGCGCAATTTGAGTGGTTGGTGAAATTCGATCTCGCGTTGTTTAAAAGTAGGCGGTTATCTAAAATACCTGGCCTTGTGGGCAGGCTCTCCCTCCCCCTCTCCTTCCCAATCCCCCTCTCCTTCCCTTCCCCCACCCCCCCCCCCAATCCCCCTCCTAACCCATCTCCCCTCCCCCAGAGCCGGCCACGCAGGCTAGATTGGATTTATTTATTGGATTAGATTTTGATCAATAGCAACTTCTGTTATTTGAGATTAGTGCAACAACGTTGTTTGTAAATTGTGATATTGCAATTTGTTCATGTTTTCACATGGACAATTACTTACAAAACAGACAAGTCTGTCACATCAACTGCATTCAGTTTCACACTATTAAGTTCCCAGGGAAAGTCCTCAGGCAGTGGTGCTTGCAGCTTGTTTGCCATGGTTACAACAGTATTTGTCTCAACAGGCTTATCTCTTGAAATGTTTCTTGTTAATGCTATTTCAAGGGGACAATCGATGAAGACTTGTCCATATCCAAGGCTATCTGTATAAACATATTTGATAACTAAACTACATGTACAATGACCATCAAAATACCTTATAGTGATGATACAACACAATAGCCTTTATTTCAGCACAATAGGGGACTTGCACTAAGAGGTCATGTGACCCTTAAATCGAACAGCAGTGTCAACATCAACTCCAGAAATGAAAAGAGCAGCTGGAAATTAGTAAAAGGGCAGTTTCAGCTCATAATGTCAGACACAGGAGAAATTACATTATAAATAAATAAAAATTATTAGGATTTGTATAGGAAAATGTGCTGGATTGCAAGCTCTTGCCATCCAATGCTTTTTTTAGAAACAAAAACTTAGAAAACATTCGATTTTATTTTTAATGTAATTTCTCCTGTGTCTGACATTATGAGCTGAAACTGCCCTTTTACTAATTTCCAGCTGCTCTTTTCATTTCTGGAGTTGATGTTGACACTGCTGTTCGATTTAAGGGGGTTAGGCTCATGTGACCTCTTAGTTCAAGTGGCCTATTGGTTTAATGCAGATGGCTTACTGATGTGGTCGTGTATTACATGATAAACTCACATTTCCTTGCCAATAAAAAATATTCATGCCTCATGCTTCGGTAATACATGTTGTCATCAATAAGAAATATGTGACAGGTATCTTCTACCCAGCTGCAAAAGAATAACAAATATTACACTGAATCAAACTAGTAAAGACCCAACACACAAACATGTCATACAAACCATTGTCCACTAGACATGTCATACAATCCACTAGATGTGTCATGCAATCCACTAGAAGTGTCATGCAATCCACTAGACATGTCATGCAATCCACTAGACATGTCATGCAATCCACTAGACATGTCATGCAATCCACTAGATGTGTCATGCAATCCACTAGATGTGTCATGCAATCCACTAGACATGTCATGCAATCCACTAGATGTGTCATACAAACCACTAGACATGTCATGCACTAGACGTCATGCAATCCATTAGACATATGTTGCAATCCACTAGACATGTCATGCAATCCACTAAACATGTCATGCAATCCACTAGACATGTCATACAAACCACTAGACATGTCATGCAATCTACTAGACATGTCATGCAATCCACTAGACGTCATGCAAACCACTAGACATGTCATGCAATCCACAAGATGTGTCATGGAATCCACTAGACACTTCATGCAATCCACTAGACATGTCATGCAATCCATTAGACATGTCATGCAATCCACTAGATGTGTCCTGGAATCCACTAGACATGTCATGCAATCCACTAGATGTGTCATGGAATCCACTAGACATGTCATGCAATCCACTAGATGTGTCATGGAATCCACTAGACATGTCATGCAATCCACTAGATGTGTCATGGAATCCACTAGATGTGTCATGGAATCCACTAGATGTGTCATGGAATCCACTAGACATGTCATGCAATCCACTAGATGTGTCATGGAATCCACTAGATGTGTCATGGAATCCACTAGACATGTCATGCAATCCACTAGTTGTGTCATGGAATCCACTAGACATGTCATGCAATCCACTAAATGTGTCATACAAACCACTAGACATGTCATGCAATCCATTAGACATATGTTGCAATCCACTAGATGTCATGCAATCCACTAAACATGTCATGCAATCCACTAGACATGTCATACAAACCACTAGACATGTCATGCAATCTACTAGACATGTCATGTAATCCACTAGATGTGTCATGCAATCCACTAGAAGTGTCATGCAATCCACTAGATGTGTCATGGAATCTACTAGATGTGTCATGGAATCCACTAGATGTGTCATGCAATCCACTAGACATGTCATGCAATCCACTAGATGTGTCATACAAACCACTAGACATGTCATGCACTAGACATGTCATGCAATCCATTAGACATATGTTGCAATCCACTAGACATGTCATGCAATCCACTAAACATGTCATGCAATCCACTAGACATGTCATACAAACCACTAGACATGTCATGCAATCTACTAGACATGTCATGCAATCCACTAGACGTCATGCAAACCACTAGACATGTCATGCAATCCACAAGATGTGTCCTGGAATCCACTAGACACTTCATGCAATCCACTAGATGTGTCATGGAATCCACTAGACATGTCATGCAATCCACTAGATGTGTCATGGAATCCACTAGACATGTCATGCAATCCACTAGATGTGTCATGGAATCCACTAGATGTGTCATGGAATCCACTAGATGTGTCATGGAATCCACTAGACATGTCATGCAATCCACTAGATGTGTCATGGAATCCACTAGATGTGTCATGGAATCCACTAGATGTGTCATGGAATCCACTAGACATGTCATGCAATCCACTAGATGTGTCATGGAATCCACTAGATGTGTCATGGAATCCACTAGACATGTCATGCAATCCACTAGTTGTGTCATGGAATCCACTAGACATGTCATGCAATCCACTAAATGTGTCATACAAACCACTAGACATGTCATGCAATCCACTAGTCATGCAATCCATTAGACATATGTTGCAATCCACTAGATGTCATGCAATCCACTAAACATGTCATGCAATCCACTAGACATGTCATACAAACCACTAGACATGTCATGCAATCTACTAGACATGTCATGTAATCCACTAGATGTGTCATGCAATCCACTAGAAGTGTCATGCAATCCACTAGATGTGTCATGGAATCTACTAGATGTGTCATGGAATCCACTAGATGTGTCATGCAATCCACTAGACATGTCATGCAATCCACTAGATGTGTCATACAAACCACTAGACATGTCATGCAATCCACTAGACATGTCATGCAATCCATTAGACATATGTTGCAATCCACTAGACATGTCATGCAATCCACTAAACATGTCATGCAATCCACTAGACATGTCATACAAACCACTAGACATGTCATGCAATCTACTAGACATGTCATGCAATCCACTAGACGTCATGCAAACCACTAGACATGTCATGCAATCCACTAGATGTGTCATGGAATCCACTAGACACTTCATGCAATCCACTAGACATGTCATGCAATCCATTAGACATGTCATGCAATCCACTAGATGTGTCCTGGAATCCACTAGACATGTCATGCAATCCACTAGATGTGTCATGGAATCCATTAGACATGTCATGCAATCCACTAGATGTGTCATGGAATCCACTAGACATGTCATGCAAACCACTAGATGTGTCATGGAATCCACTAGATGTGTCATGGAATCCACTAGACATGTCATGCAATCCACTAGATGTGTCATGGAATCCACTAGATGTGTCATGGAATCCACTAGATGTGTCATGGAATCCACTAGACATGTCATGCAATCCACTAGATGTGTCATGGAATCCACTAGATGTGTCATGGAATCCACTAGATATGCAATGCACCAGATGTCATGCAATCAGTGCACCAGATGTCATGCAACACACACTATGTCTGAATTCCTTTTTCAACCAAAATCAATCATGAATGTAAATGAATGTTTACATGTCACTAACTTCTGGGTTTGGAAGAAACAACATGTTCGTTTCTGTGTTGTTTGATTGATGATAAAGTCTCTCCAAAAGTCACAAAGAGACGGTAAGCCACTGTTAGGAACAACAATCTCCTCAAAAGAACTATCATTATGTGTAAACTGCATCAGCACCTTCTCTACACATTGACTAACGAGTTTCCTGTAATATTTCCAAAGAGAGTTGCTTTCCAGTAAGTGATCAGTTTTGAGGTCAAGATTTGACGGAATTAGATCGTCGTAACAAATATGAAAAATATGCATGTTTGGTTCAGTGCTAGAGAGACTCAATTCTGTAAGAAGTTTTGCTAAATAGGTTTTTCCGCACGCTGGAATTCCACATAAAACCATTATAACTCCAGCCATCTCTATATGACATTTTATTTACAAAATTGGCAGCCAAGCCTTACTTAACTCGGCGATGGGACCTGGAACTTACATGTGTCACGTGCACCTTCGGTTCCAGTTTCCGTTCAACCGGCCTATTCAAAGATTCGCAGGTGATAAGTTTTGAGTGAAAGAAAGGGAAGAAATGCCAGCAATATCAAGGCCATATATTAAAGTAGCTAGCACTACTGCTTTGGTTGCAGGATGTGCGTATGTTATGAAAGAATATGGACCAAATTTATTTAAAAAGTTCAAGTCTACATTCCTCGTCAGAGAAGAAGTTGTTGTACGACCAAATACCGGCGTTTTGAACAAGGAGTTTCTGGTTCAACTACTAAAGCTACTGAAGATCGTTATACCTGGAATTTGTAGCAAACAGTGTGTGATATTGTTCTTTCATTCAAGTTGTTTGGTAATACGAACATTTTTGTCCATCTATGTGGCTACTTTAGATGGTCAGGTGATCAAATCTATTGTACAGAAAAATGTACGAAAATTTGCCTTCCATTTGGTGAAATGGATAGCAGTTGCTATTCCTGCAACATTCATCAACAGCATGATACGATACCTAGAGAATAAACTTGCCCTTTCGTTTCGTACAGAACTGGTCAACTACGCTTACAAGAAATATTTCGCCAATCAGACGTACTATAGAGTGTGTAATCTTGATAGCCGTCTTGCTAACGCAGATGAATGTTTAACGGAGGATATTCGTATGTTTTGTAGTTCGATAGCTCATCTTTACTCACATCTAACGAAACCATGTCTTGATGTAGTAGTCATAATGTGGACATTGAAAAAGATGGCTCGCAAGAGAGGTTCATCTTGGGAAATCCCATCAGCCATTGCAGGTGTTGTCATTTTTTTGACAGCGATCACATTGCGTGCTCTTTCACCTATGTTTGGAAAAATGGTTGCAGAAGAATCTAAACGCAGAGGTCAACTGCGACATCTTCATTCAAGAGTTATAACCAATGCAGAGGAAATAGCCTTTTATGGTGGCCACAAGGTAATTGTCATTGGGGGTACTCCCAATTACAAACGCTATGGCTATTTGACCGGCAGCCGGTCAATGACCTCAAAATACTATTTGACCAGCAGTCGAACATTTTCAGAAATTTCTCCTATAAAAACAGTCGTACTCGATTCAAAGTATTCTATCTTCATTTAGAAATGGTAGGCGATTATAGTTTAATAGTGCTGTGATGTCGAACTAGCTCTATTTCTCTAGCCTGGGCATACTATGCAAACGCGTAAATAAGCGACACTTATTTCCATCGTCCATTTCTCTACCTGTCACTTTAGCTATTCTACATACTTTCCACTTCTCTCTTCCCTCTCTTTTTTTCTATCATCCATTTCTCTACTTGTCACTCTAGTTCTTCTACTTACATTCCATCTCTTTCTTCTTTCTTCGTTTTTTCTATTATCCATTTCTCTGCTTCACACCGTTGTTTCTCCACATCCATTCTACCCATTTCTCCTTTTACCTCGCCTTCTTCATTCCTCCTCCTTTTAAATCCATTCCCCCTCTGTTAAATTTTACCTTTCCTCCACTTAACCCCTTTTTAACTCCCTCCAGCCCCCACGTTCACCTTCAATTTTCCTACTTCCCTTCACCCTAGCCTCATTTCTCCTTTTCTTCAATTCTACCTTTCGCCCCCCTAAAAATAGGGGGTGGGTTGGAGGGGGATTGGGGTTTTGGGGGGGGGGATTGGGGGGGGGGGGGGGGGGGGGAGGGGGGGGGGGGGGGGATGGGAGAAGGATAGTTTTAATCTGCTGGGGATGATGTTAGAAAGGGACTAGAGATAACATGGGAATAGAGGATAATAAGTAGGGAGGCTGGGATATGGAGTGGAAGTTGAAAGAAAGACATAAACGATAGGGATGATGTTCACAGGGAAGGGGGCAATGGAATATGGGAACTGGATGAGTGTAGATTTATGGGAGGGGGAGAGAATGCAGGGATATGGGGGAAGAAAAGCGAATGGATGAGGGTGTGATTTATGGGTGAGGGGCTGTGGGAGAGGAAGGGGAGAGAGTGTTGAGAAGGAGGGCCGGGATGGGAGGGAAGTGTGAATTTAATATTTTAGGGGGGCGAAAGTTAGAATTGAAGAAAAGGAGAAATGAGGCTAGGGTGAAGGGAAGTAGGAAAATTGAAGGTGAGCATGGGGGCTGGAGGGAGTTAAAAAGGGGTCAAGTGGAGGAAAGGTCCCTCACCCATAAATCACACCCTCATCCATTTGCTTTCTTCCCCCATATCCCTGCATTCTCTCCCCCTCCCATGAATCTACACTCATAAATATTGTCACAATAGTGACAAGTAGAGAAATGGATGATAGAAGAGAAGAAAGAAAGAAGTGGAAAATTGAAAACTGCCAGTCATTTAGGAATTGGAGAAGCGTGACCGGCAGATCGATCGAGTCGTAATTTTTTCTAAGTGTTGCTTATTCACTCATTTGCATAGTATGCACAGGCTAGAGAAATAGAGCTAGTTCGACATCACAGTGCTAACAATAATTGCCTACCATTTCTAAATAAAGATAGAATACTTTGAATGGAGTACAACTGTTTTTTATAGGAGAAATGTTCAACTGCTGGTCAAATAGTATTTTGAGGTCATTGACCGGCTGCCGGTCAAATAGCCACAGCGAATTACAAAACCACTAAATGGGTCACTAGTATACTACCAGAAACTATAAAATAATGAGTTGTATGGCTGCCTGACAGGGTGAAGTTTCCAAGCCTTCCAGTACTGAAACATGGTAACACATTCAGCAATTTGACCCAGAAAAAAATTAAAAAATGGTTAGGTATGTACGGTGAGATGTTCAGACCTGGACCCTGTTTTTGGAATTTGTCACTCGAAAACCTGGATTTACGAATTTCCCAAATAAAAAAACCTGGATTTACGAATTTTTATTTACGATCTGATACGATGCAGTCTTCAGGATATTTTGTCAGACTAACACACACCTTTACGTCCAGCTGACGCCATTATATATATATTGTTCATGCGGAGTTTTACTGAAACGCCGATACCACATTATACAAATTATTAAAAATTAATAAATGTTTTTTTAGGCTATAACCTGGATTAATGATTTTTATGCGTTCATTTAACCTGGATTAGAGAATAAAATGGCCCAAAACCTGGACCCTGTACCGCCGCACATATATATCATGTAATTATTGGGAGTACCCCCCCGGGGATATATCCCCCATAATAATAAAGTCATTGTGGCATTCCCACCCAAAGTTATAGTGAGTATATACACCACCCTCTTACATGTACCTCCTCCTCCCTCCAAGGGTATGGGTGGGTTCATGAATAATGTGTTATTCATATTTTTGGTATTACCAGGTAGAGCTTTCACTATTGTTGGATGGTTTCAAATCACTTTCCAGTCAAATGGAGCTAATCTATTTCAAACGATTGTGGTATATCATGTTGGAACAATTTCTTATGAAGTATGTTTGGAGTGCATCTGGGTTGTGTATGGTAGCTACAAGTATTTTACTGGGTTCTGGTAAGTAAGCAGCTATAAATCCATAAGATCATTCATTCAAAGTTGGGGGTGTGGCTTATGAGAACATCTGGAAGCCTAAAAAACAATAATTATATTCATGCATTTGTGAGTAACAACAATGCTTTGTAGTTATTCTTAGCAAATGTTGGTGTGATATTTATTATTATCATATGACCCGTATTTTCCCATGCGCGCGCTCTTAATAAAACCTTCGGAGAAAGTCACGTGATTGGGCAGATACGGATTTTTGGAGCTGGTCCGTACAAAGCCTTATTATTATTATTATTATTGTTTGCGTGGCAAGCAGTGAAACAGATATAGAAACAGTATATTGTGTACATGTATGTTATCTATTGGTGGTTACAGTATATTGTGTATGCTATCTATTGGTGGTTACAGTATATTGTGTATGTTATCTATTGGTGGTAACAGTATATTGTGTACATGTATGTTATCTATTGGTGGTTACAGTATATTGTGTATGTTATCTATTGGTGGTAACAGTATATTGTGTATGTTATCTATTGGTGGTTACAGTATATTGTGTATGTTATCTATTGGTGGTTACAGTATATTGTGTATGCTATCTATTGGTGGTTACAGTATATTGTGTATGTTATCTATTGGTGGTTACAGTATATTGTGTATGTTATCTATTGGTGGTTACAGTATATTGTGTATGTTATCTATTGGTGGTTACAGTATATTGTGTATGTTATCTATTGGTGGTTACAGTATATTGTGTATGTTATCTATTGGTGGTTACAGTATATTGTGTATGTTATCTATTGGTGGTTACAGTATATTGTGTATGTTATCTATTGGTGGTTACAGTATATTGTGTATGTTATCTATTGGTGGTTACAGTATATTGTGTATGTTATCTATTGGTGGTTACAGTATATTGTGTATGCTATCTATTGGCGGTTACAGTATATTGTGTATGTTATCTATTGGTGGTTACAGTATAATTTATTGTGTATGCTATCTATTGGCGGTTACAGTATATTGTGTATGCTATCTATTGGTGGTTACAGTATATTGTGTATGTTATCTATTGGTGGTTACAGTATATTGTGTATGTTATCTATTGGTGGTTACAGTATATTGTGTATGTTATCTATTGGTGGTTACAGTATATTGTGTATGTTATCTATTGGTGGTTACAGTATATTGTGTATGTTATCTATTGGTGGTTACAGTATATTGTGTATGTTATCTATTGGTGGTTACAGTATATTGTGTATGTTATCTATTGGTGGTTACAGTATATTGTGTATGTTATCTATTGGTGGTAACAGTATATTGTGTATGTTATCTATTGGTGGTTACAGTATATTGTGTATGCTATCTATTGGTGGTTACAGTATATTGTGTATGCTATCTATTGGTGGTTACAGTATATTGTGTATGCTATCTATTGGTGGTTACAGTATATTGTGTATGCTATCTATTGGTGGTTACAGTATATTGTGTATGCTATCTATTGGTGGTTACAGTATATTGTGTATGTTATCTATTGGTGGTTACGGTATATTGTGTATGTTATCTATTGGTGGTTACGGTATATTGTGTATGTTATCTATTGGTGGTTACAGTATATTGTGTATGTTATCTATTGGTGGTTACAGTATATTGTGTATGTTATCTATTGGTGGTTACAGTATATTGTGTATGCTATCTATTGGTGGTTACAGTATATTGTGTATGCTATCTATTGGTGGTTACAGTATATTGTGTATGCTATCTATTGGCGGTTACAGTATATTGTGTATGTTATCTATTGGTGGTTACAGTATATTGTGTATGTTATCTATTGGTGGTTACAGTATATTGTGTATGTTATCTATTGGTGGTTACAGTATATTGTGTATGTTATCTATTGGTGGTTACAGTATATTGTGTATGTTATCTATTGGTGGTTATATATTGTGTATGCTATCTATTGGTGGTTACAGTATATTGTGTATGCTATCTATTGGTGGTTACAGTATATTGTGTATGCTATCTATTGGTGGTTACAGTATATTGTGTATGCTATCTATTGGCGGTTACAGTATATTGTGTATGTTATCTATTGGTGGTTACAGTATATTGTGTATGTTATCTATTGGTGGTTACAGTATATTGTGTATGTTATCTATTGGTGGTTACAGTATATTGTGTATGTTATCTATTGGTGGTTACAGTATATTGTGTATGCTATCTATTGGTGGTTACAGTATATTGTGTATGCTATCTATTGGCGGTTACAGTATATTGTGTATGCTATCTATTGGTGGTTACAGTATATTGTGTATGTTATCTATTGGTGGTTACAGTATATTGTGTATGTTATCTATTGGTGGTTACAGTATATTGTGTATGTTATCTATTGGTGGTTACAGTATATTGTGTATGCTATCTATTGGTGGTTACAGTATATTGTGTATGTTATCTATTGGTGGTTACAGTATATTGTGTATGTTATCTATTGGTGGTTACAGTATATTGTGTATGTTATCTATTGGTGGTTACAGTATATTGTGTATGTTATCTATTGGTGGTTACAGTATATTGTGTATGTTATCTATTGGTGGTTACAGTATATTGTGTATGTTATCTATTGGTGGTTACAGTATATTGTGTATGTTATCTATTGGTGGTTACAGTATATTGTGTATGCTATCTATTGGTGGTTACAGTATATTGTGTATGTTATCTATTGGTGGTTACAGTATATTGTGTATGTTATATCTATTGGTGGTTACAGTATATTGTGTATGCTATCTATTGGTGGTTACAGTATATTGTGTATGCTATCTATTGGTGGTTACAGTATATTGTGTATGTTATCTATTGGTGGTTACAGTATATTGTGTATGCTATCTATTGGTGGTTACAGTATATTGTGTATGCTATCTATTGGTGGTTACAGTATATTGTGTATGTTAATAGGATCTCCGGAGGAGCAAGATTCATTGGGGGAAGACAATGGAGTAAGTGCCAGGGCACAGTCTATCACTACATCAAGGCATCTTCTTATCTCTGCTGCTGATGCCATAGAAAGAATTATGTCTTCTTATAAAGAGGTAATTATGGTAATTGTGCTCCATTCAGTAATACAGCATGAAGGAAATGACCAGAGCATGAAAGAATTGTAGGGAGATCATGAGCCATTTGGCTAGTGCTCTTTACACTTCTTTAGCTACTGCTCTCGAACAGAGCATAGTGTAGACATTGCCTTATAAAGAAGTACTTTTATACAAGTATTCTCATGTATAGGTGATGATAGCTTAGCACTGATTCATTATATTTCTTTAGATTACAGAACTAAGTGGCTACTCTCATAGAGTGTCAGAAATGCTAGTCATATTTGATGATTTGGAAAAAGGACACTGTAGGCGTGCTATTGATAAAATAGATAAGCCAGAAGAGACAAAACAGATTTATCATGCAAAGGCAGGAGATGTGGTGCAGCTGAAGCAACTGCAAGGAGGTCATGTGACTGATACAGATGGTGATATTATTATCCAAGATGTTGCCATCATTACCCCATGTGGTGATGTAGTAGTGTCCAGTTTAACTTTGCAGGTAGGTTGGTCATGTTGTTCTCCGAGGTGTTGCCATCATTACCCCATGTGGAGATGTAGTAGTGTCCAGGTTAACTTTGCAGGTAGGTTGGTCATGTTGTTCTCCAAGGTGTTGCCATTATTACCCCATGTGGAGATTATTACCCCATGTGGAGATGTAGTAGTGTCCAGGTTAACTTTGCAGGTAGGTTGGTCATGTTGTTCTCCAAGGTGCTGCCATCATTACCCCATGTGGTGATGTAGTAGTGTCCAGTTTAACTTTGCAGGTAGGTTGGTCATGTTGTTCTCCAAGGTGTTGCCATCATTACCCCATGTGGTGATGTAGTAGTGTCCAGTTTAACTTTGCAGGTAGGTTGGTCATGTTGTTCTCCAAGGTGCTGCCATCATTACCCCATGTGGAGATGTAGTAGTGTCCAGGTAAACTTTGCAGGTAGGTTGGTCATGTTGTTCTCCAAGGTGTTGCCATCATTACCCCCATGTGGTGATGTAGTAGTGTCCAGTTTAACTTTGCAGGTAGGTTGGTCATGTTGTTCTCCAAGGTGTTGCCATCATTACCCCATGTGAAGATGTAGTAGTGTCCAGGTTAACTTTGCAGGTAGGTTGGTCATGTTGTTCTCCAAGGTGTTGCTATCATTACCCCATGTGGAGATGTAGTAGTGTCCAGTTTAACTTTGCAGGTAGGTTGGTCATGTTGTTCTCCAAGGTGTTGCCATCATTACCCCATGTGGTGATGTAGTAGTGTCCAGGTTAACTTTGGTGGTAGGTACTGTATGTTGATATTGTTATCCAAGGTGTTGCCATCATTACCCCATGTGGGGATGTAGTAGTGTCCAGGTTAACTTTGCAGGTAGGTTGGTCATATTATTATCCAAGGTGTTGCTATCATTACCCCATGTGGTGATGTAGTAGTGTCCAGTTTAACTTTGCAGGTAGGTTGGTCATGTTGTTCTCCAAGGTGTTGCCATCATTACCCCATGTGGTGATGTAGTAGTGTCCAGGTTAACTTTGGTGGTAGGTACTGTATGTTGATATTGTTATCCAAGGTGTTGCCATCATTACCCCATGTGGGGATGTAGTAGTGTCCAGGTTAACTTTGGTGGTAGGTACTGTATGTTGATATTGTTATCCAAGGTGTTGCTATCATTACCCCATGTGGTGATGTAGTAGTGTCCAGGTTAACTTTGCAGATAGGTTGGTCATGTTATTATTCTCACTGAATAATTAATGAGCACGGAGCAGTATAAATTAACTCCACACACATGCCTTATTGCACAACGTCGTTCGGAGCTGCGAGAGTCAAGTTTGTTCCACCCCCCTCCCCTGGTGGCGGTACTTCCCTGTTCTTTCCTCGCTGTTTACCTCATATCACACAATCGCGGATCTCACCCATAACTTAATTACTGCGACGTGATAATGAGTATTCAGTGAGGATATATTACTATCCAAGGTGTTGCCATCATTCAACAAAATGTGAATCAACTTTATTTTGATATGATAATGTCAATAGTCCGATGATAATAATAATAATATTGAATAATGTACTTTTAGTTACAACCTGGAATGCACTTGCTCATTACTGGGCCCAATGGATGTGGTAAGAGTTCGTTGTTCCGTATTCTGAGTGGTCTTTGGCCAGTTTACACGGGACATATTGCAAAGCCTCCCCCAAGTCACATGTTTTATATACCACAGAGGTAATACAACACCTCCTGTTATTGTACATTGAATACTGTAAGTTATTATTAATTTTATTTACAGGCCTTACATGCCAATAGGATCATTGCTTGATCAAATGATCTACCCTGATAGTGGTAATGGTATCATCTATGGGTGAACTCCTTATACCCTTAGTGGTAATGGTATCATCTATGGGTGAACTCCTTATACCCTGATATTTTATTTACAGGCCTTACATGCCAATAGGATCATTGCTTGATCAAATGATCTACCCTGATAGTGGTAATGGTATCATCTATGGGTGAACTCCTTATACCCTGATATTTTATTTACAGGCCTTACATGCCAATAGGATCATTGCTTGATCAAATGATCTACCCTGATAGTGAGGAAGACATGAACAACAAAGGCATTACTAAAGATGACTTGGAGCATATTTTATCTACTGTATACTTACAGCATGTTGTAAAGAGAGAAGGAGGTATTGTAAACAATATTATACCATTCCTTTTAATTGTATTGTACTAATTTCATATAGTATGTAGCAAACATTGGCAATTTTTAATGACTTGATATAGTTTGCCAGCCAACTTGTTCATAGGTTGTTTAACCCATTGACTCCTACACCGGCCAAAACCGGCCGTAAACATCGATACTGCTTTGAAAAATTCTAACTTTCTGAATTTTCGTAACATCGATCTCATGGCCAGTTATTAGTGACAACTAGATAACTCTTCATATTTTAACCTCAAGTAAACTGACTTACAGGTCCGATTTCTGGGCATTCGTTCAATTTGTTTGCCATAAAAATCAAAAATGCGTGTTTTTGATGCAATTTTACACCTCGAAAATGAACGACATTTGACTTGGGTTTTCTTCCAAAATACATCCTTGCGAAACAAAACGCCACTTTCTCAGCAAACTTCCATCTCTCTTCTTGATATATTCGTGAATTTTTCCCTCTCTCTTCCTTAACTCGCCGAACAATAGCCATTCCTTAGGACCACTTTCGCTAACACGTGTTTTCCTTCTGCACGCCCGAAAAGGATGCCGGGAACATCCGGGAATTTTCGACAGCAATTATCCCGCCTTCCCTTTTTTTAGAGTTTTATAGAGTGCCAAGCCAAGCCACTCGGTCCTACAGGCAAAATATTGCACCGGTTGCATTCTTTACAAGTCCAAAGTCACCAAAAATGCCTTTGTAGGTCCTGCGATTCACCACAGAACAACCAGAGAGACGATTTCACAGTTGAGTTCGCCATTTTGAATTTCGTAACGGCAGTGTTGAGATGTCTTCGTGACAATCGTTTCTCGCTGCTGGGTTCTTTCAGCAGAACGGTCTCTACCACACCAGTCAAGCTTAATGATGCTGTCCTGGGGGCTTCTGTGGTGAATAATGGCTATAAACACTCTAAAAATGCAAAATTGGCCTCTTCGAGTAGTGATTACTACTAGCCCCTACGAGCTCCCAGGAAGAAAGACAGCACATGTGAAGACACGAGCCCACAGGCATTCAGAACTGTCAAGATTTCCATGGAAACCCCTTATATGGAATCGAAATTTCCTATGACGTGATTAGGTCCAGAAAATCGCTAAAAAACTCAAAATAGCTCAGGAGCGAATGGGTTAAGGGTCAATTTTAAAACAGCAAAATAAATTGTTGTCCGCTATTACTGCGGTGTCACCTTATCGGCCCGCAAATTTCAGTTGATCAGGTCTTTGTTTAGCTGCAGAAAAGTCCTGGCTATTGTTCTATTGTCATGTTTTCACCCTCAGCTACCCAAGGTAGGTCTCCATATGTACCTTCCTTTGTGAATACATTCACCCCACTGGCAGCGGTGATTCCCTCCTTGTGTTCATCTGCTCACGCACCATTGGCTTTGTTGGCAGCAATCGTCATGCCAGACACATGCATGCAAACCGAAATGCCAATAGCATTGCCTTTGGAACTGTCGCAGCTTCACTGACCATAGACCTACCATTTGTACAGTACTTGGGTCCTGGATTTCCCCCATTCCTTCAAAGTTGGTACATCAAATCACGTCCGGCAAGTAAGTGGATTTGAGCGACTTGCTGTCTGCCAACTTAGTGTAGGTTGAGGCAGAACCACAATTGCTTTTTATACAGTCATTTGCAAAAATTCTGGCCGCTGCGAAATATCAATATATCAGGTGCATTATGGGTAATTAAATAATCGAAATTTCCCCTTAAAGCGGGTTAACGCTAGCAAAGTTGGTAGAAATATTTAGTATAATGTTTATTTTAGTCATACGTTTGTTGTTTGTAAATTTTGCTTCATTTAATAAGTTAGGAAACTCAAAATAGTATTACTTCATTACCCATAATGCACCCGATATATTGATATATCGATATATCGTGACGGCCAGAATTTTTGCAAATGACTGTATCATCCGGATTGAGGCATTCACAGTGTATTGCCTGGTCCAGCTTACATCCTGCTTTCCTCGTTGCTGGCGAGATCTGACTGCCTACAAACTGCTGATATTATGCAATGTATTGTCAGTTTAGCGGGCATGTTCAGAGAACATGTGGTGGCCACTAAGCTTATGGACACTATTGACATCCAGCTGTACAACTTCCATGCTGCAGGGGGCATCAGTGTGCACGTCCGTTGGTAGGAATGCATCAGAACCTCCAGAACCTGCTGGATCTAGTTCAGCCGACATCTGCAAGTCATGGAATCATGGCCAGTGTGCTTCCCCATATTCCACCTGTATGCCCACAGATGCAGTAGCCCACTCAGGGCACCAGATTGTCCTCCTCTAGATCAGTGTAGATCCTGTTCTCCAGTCATGGAATCATGGCCAGTGTGCTTCCCCATATTCCACCTGTATGCCCACAGATGCAGTAGCCCACTCAGGGCACCAGATTGTCCTCCTCTAGATCAGTGTAGATCCTGTTCTCCAGTCATGGAATCATGGCCAGTGTGCTTCCCCATATTCCACCTGTATGCCCACAGATGCAGTAGCCCACTCAGGGCACCAGATTGTCCTCCTCTAGATCAGTGTAGATCCTGTTCTCCAGTCATGGAATCATGGCCAGTGTGCTTCCCCATATTCCACCTGTATGCCCACAGATGCAGTAGCCCACTCAGGGCACCAGATTGTCCTCCTCTAGATCAGTGTAGATCCTGTTCTCCAGTCATGGAATCATGGCCAGTGTGCTTCCCCATATTCCACCTGTATGCCCACAGATGCAGTAGCCCACTCAGGGCACCAGATTGTCCTCCTCTAGATCAGTGTAGATCCTGTTCTCCAGTCATGGAATCATGGCCAGTGTGCTTCCCCATATTCCACCTGTATGCCCACAGATGCAGTAGCCCACTCAGGGCACCAGATTGTCCTCCTCTAGATCAGTGTAGATCCTGTTCTCCAGTCATGGAATCATGGCCAGTGTGCTTCCCCATATTCCACCTGTATGCCCACAGATGCAGTAGCCCACTCAGGGCACCAGATTGTCCTCCTCTAGATCAGTGTAGATCCTGTTCTCCAGTCATGGAATCATGGCCAGTGTGCTTCCCCATATTCCACCTGTATGCCCACAGATGCAGTAGCCCACTCAGGGCACCAGATTGTCCTCCTCTAGATCAGTGTAGATCCTGTTCTCCAGTCATGGAATCATGGCCAGTGTGCTTCCCCATATTCCACCTGTATGCCCACAGATGCAGTAGCCCACTCAGGGCACCAGATTGTCCTCCTCTAGATCAGTGTAGATCCTGTTCTCCAGTCATGGAATCATGGCCAGTGTGCTTCCCCATATTCCACCTGTATGCCCACAGATGCAGTAGCCCACTCAGGGCACCAGATTGTCCTCCTCTAGATCAGCGTAGATCCTGTTCTCCAGTCTGATCATGGGAGGATACCAAAGCCAAAAGGCGCTAGTTGTGACTGTAGCCTTTGTTTAAAGTGCCCATGAAACGAAAATGTTGATCCTTGTTTTATTGTACATTATTGTTGTTTGGTCTTTCTCTGAACATTAATTTTGCTGTATTTAAACATCGACTTTGAGACTCTGCCCTTGACAATGGCTCGGTGACGTCAAGAGGTTTGCATGCCTTTGTTGTGCACAACTCATCACATTTTTATACATGTAGTTAGACCGAGCGGGAATTGCCGCACTTTGAAACCCAAAATGCCCAAGTTCGAGTGCGAAAATAAAAAATGTTCCTGAAGTTCAATTCACTTTTTATTGATGCCATGTTAAAACAAGCAAATTACTAAACTATTGTAGTAGCAAGTGAAAATTGGTTCTGTTTTTTCGTTTCATAGGCACTTTAATGTTGTTACTTGTTTTGTTCATCAAGAAGTATTCTTAGCTTAATGTATTATGTGCTCATATCAGAGGTTCTGATTGTCTCTGTGTTACAGTTACAGTATTAAGTTACAGCATTTGTGATTGTAACAAGACGCTCTAGTAGCGTGAAGTCGGGCTATTAACGTTTTTACTGATATACTGTAAAGTTCCGAAAGTTAGCCTCCTCCGCAGGCTAGTCTATAGCTCGGAATACTGAATATTGGTCCACAGGCCGGCCATACCAAACGTTATGACAATGACAATGACAGTTGAGTGACGAGGGAGACTTTGTCGGTGAGTCATAGATAAACATCTCCAATCAGACATATTCGGTACGTCTTGAGGTTGCATCGGGTCAGATAATTCTGATAACTTCCATCGTTTGTTTTTGTTTAAGATATTTAAGCTTACAAAGGCTTCAATAACACTATACACTATAGTATACTATAACATTTTTTCTGAGTCTTTTTACGCTTGAGACAACCTTACAAACTACATTACTAACACTATACACGTACTGAAGTAATTATATGCTCAAACGGGTCAAATAGTCGCTCTTGTTTACATTGTATGTTGGTGCCCATGCGTCTCTCATTATGAACTTCATTTCAGAACGCAATTGCACCAGGGCACGAGTGAACGCTCAATGAGCGTCTTGTTTTGAAAACAATACGACATACTAGCTGTAACCTTCCTCCAACTGCTAACAAGGTTTGTGAAGAAACCATGTTGTTTAGAGCCTTTGGTGATTATGGATGACTCGGTAGAACATGCTTTCTTTGTAAAATCGATTTCACAAACTCAGCGAATCATAGAAATGACAATGACAATAGTTTATTTGGTGCCATAAATATAAGCTTATCCATACCAAATACAAATATAAATATAAAACTAGACATCGCAGCGTGATCCAATATGGTGACTCTCGAACAATCATGCACAATATTTCCTGCCGATTCTGGGCATTCAAATCAGTGATTTACTTACAACAATTTCAAAATTCAGCAAAATAAAGATCTATCAGTGTTATAAGCTTACCACAACACACAATTACAGTGGTACAAAGTATAGAAGACATTTGACTTCGTTTAGATTTCAATCTTGTGTTTGATAGCATATTTATCTTCTAACTTCTCGCATTTTGCTTTGATCCCCATTATTTCATCATTTAACTATTTGAACGATATTTGAGTTGTTTTGAGCAATATTTGTTTGTGAAGAATGTCTCGTGTTGATCAGAGCCTTCGGTAATTATCTGAGTGGCCATCACAGGGCGCATGCGCTGTAGAACCCAGTTTGTGATTTGAAGCCTAAGAAGAATAGGAACGAATCTCATTTTTAGAGTCGGGTCTTCCACAGGAAGCCCGACTACAGTACAGCCCAAAAGTTTTTCCTGCGTTGCGGCGCAATTGCACTTGCGTTACCGCGGTACCCCAAACGCAATTGTGCCTCGAACAACCGCAATTGCGTTTGGTCACTACAGCCGCAATTGCACCTCAATTGTGGATAAACAAGATTGCGGTTAGGCCAAACACAATTGCGTTTGGTCTAAACGGAATTGCGGTTAGGGGCAATTGCGGTTAGGGGCAATTGCGGTTAGGGGCAATTGCGGTGAAGCGCAATTGCGGTTAACGATCGTTATTGCGGTTCGATCGTCATAACACAACATTTAACTGACATGTTGACTCTGATGGCACAGGTTTATTAGTTATTAAGAGCGACTGTCCATAATTTTCGACTAAAGAGTGCAGAACGGAAAATTCGAATTCCTTCAAATTTAGTCAGAATGTAGGCCTAGGTGAACTCGTTATGCTGTGTAAGTGTTATTTGAATCGGGTAATTATATTAGGAGAACGGTGCCGATATTCGATTTTTGGGATCACTTCCGGTTTTGAGAGGCGATTTTACGGTACTCGTAAAACCAACAATAACAAATAATTTCCTAACTTTCGATGAACAAATGATATCATTTCGGGAAATTGAGATAATGTCTAACATTTGTTCGTGTTTATCGAAGATCTTTAACAAAAAATAAATATTTTATCGATTTTCAAATTATTTTCACATTTTTAGCGTTTTTTCAAAGGTTATATTGACAGGCTAATATCTCCACTGGTACATCGATCCAAATATAGAAAGTATACCTCAGCCAATGAATACTATTTCGTCTTGTAATATGTCGAATAAAATTCTTGGGCAACTCACAAATTGAAATTCTAGAAGACGAAATGTAACCCCCATTTATGCGAAAAAAACACGACTTTGGAGGTCACGCTTGGGCAAAAGACAATTATTTAGTTAGTTAAACCGTTCAATGTATTGGAAATAAATTCAATCAGACCAAAGCGAATACTTGTATTGACATTTTGAAAGCGTTTCAAAGCATTGTGAGAAAAGACGAAACTTTTAGAAAAAATGGGGGCAAATGGCAGAACCGGACAAAAATCGAGATTTCAACTGGTATCAGTCGTAACACAGGAACCCCAAGATTAGTGTTGCTGCTCGCCTGGCGGCTCGCAGCAATAATTTTGTTAGATATTAATCTTGTTTGTTTGTTATTTTAATGTGATAACCAGTTCATGTATTAACGGTTACACGATGTAAAACGTGGAGTCAAATCATATTCTCATCTTTTTAGTGCCCAATGGGTTTGCAGAGGGTTTATTACGAATTTGTTCAGTTGTCTCTTCCACAAACCTGAGTTACAAGGATGATAACTTTAGTATAATTAGCTATAATTAATTGTAATTCGCATCGCCGAATGCATGCTGGAAAAAAAAGGAACGAATGAGGGGTCCTGACCCACTGGAACCATCCCCGGTATCCGCCCTTGCAAGAGCAGGTATAAAGAATAGAAAGAAGACAAGGATACATGAAAGATTGATTATTTCCGATCCTGGTTAGTTTTCCGCTCAAACTTTAATCTGATAGTATGCTGACTATTTTTAACACGTTGACCAAGCAAGCGCCAGCCCGCATATATTTATCATTTAAACAACATCAGAGTATAAATAAACAGTTGTTGTTGTTTAGGGTGTACAGTAGTTAGCGGGGGTTCGAGTTAACAGGGTAATTATACTAAAGTTATCATCCTTGTAACTCAGGTTTGTGGAAGAGACAACTGAACAAATTCGTAATAAACCCTCTGCAAACCCATTGGGCACTAAAAAGATGAGAATATGATTTGACTCCACGTTTTACATCGTGTAACCGTTAATACATGAACTGGTTATCACATTAAAATAACAAACAAACAAGATTAATATCTAACAAAATTATTGCTGCGAGCCGCCAGGCGAGCAGCAACACTAATCTTGGGGTTCCTGTGTTACGACTGATACCAGTTGAAATCTCGATTTTTGTCCGGTTCTGCCATTTGCCCCCATTTTTTCTAAAAGTTTCGTCTTTTCTCACAATGCTTTGAAACGCTTTCAAAATGTCAATACAAGTATTCGCTTTGGTCTGATTGAATTTATTTCCAATACATTGAACGGTTTAACTAACTAAATAATTGTCTTTTGCCCAAGCGTGACCTCCAAAGTCGTGTTTTTTTCGCATAAATGGGGGTTACATTTCGTCTTCTAGAATTTCAATTTGTGAGTTGCCCAAGAATTTTATTCGACATATTACAAGACGAAATAGTATTCATTGGCTGAGGTATACTTTCTATATTTGGATCGATGTACCAGTGGAGATATTAGCCTGTCAATATAACCTTTGAAAAAACGCTAAAAATGTGAAAATAATTTGAAAATCGATAAAATATTTATTTTTTGTTAAAGATCTTCGATAAACACGAACAAATGTTAGACATTATCTCAATTTCCCGAAATGATATCATTTGTTCATCGAAAGTTAGGAAATTATTTGTTATTGTTGGTTTTACGAGTACCGTAAAATCGCCTCTCAAAACCGGAAGTGATCCCAAAAATCGAATATCGGCACCGTTCTCCTAATATAATTACCCGATTCAAATAACACTTACACAGCATAACGAGTTCACCTAGGCCTACATTCTGACTAAATTTGAAGGAATTCGAATTTTCCGTTCTGCACACTTTAGTCGAAAATTATGGACAGTCGCTCTTAATTGCATAGAAGTATAGTTGTGTGTGACAATTTTATTATTATTTGTGTGTGCTTGTCTCCTGCCTGTTTCTAAAGTCATGCTCTTGTCTGTGGACCACTTCGCCGCTGAGCTCAAAGGCCAGCCTAATAAGTCCTGTATCCATGACCATCTGATAAGTCCTGTGTTTCATACGTTCTGGAGGGGTTTCGCGAGGGGTTCAGACTAGGCTTCCAGCATTCACACAATTTAAAATCAGCCAAGCATAACAAACTGTCTGCCTATCAGCATGCTTGGGTTCAGTAGTTTTGGGGTCATCCCCTAAAAGGATCAATCAGGGAAATGGCGGCTTATTGTGGACTTGCTATCCCTGGTGGGTCTTAGTGTGAACGATGGCATTGACACTGATGATTTTACTGTACATTACATAAGGGTGGATGATATCATTAGCATGGTGGCTCAGTATGGTGCACTCATGGCAAAGTTGAAGCAGCATATATATCGAAATGTGCCGGTCCATCCCAAAGATCATTTTCTTTTGGGTCTCCAATGGCATGGCCAGTGTTATGTCAATTTTAACTCTTGGTACCTTGTTAACGTCCCTTGTTGTTGTACACCCTTCGTGTGTTTAAAAAAAAAAATTCTGTTCCACATGACCCCACAAGCTTTAGCTTTGAATAATATCGTGTTTAAATAAAAGTTATTGTATTGTATTGTATTGTGTTTCCTGTTTTTCCTCATAGTTTTATGTCAATTTTGTATCTGTTCTGACTAAACACAACCAATTCTATATTTATATTGTTACTCAGCTAGATTAGCTTATCAGTTACCCTGAGTAACATTTACCTTATTTTAGTTAAATTGAAAAATAATAATTGTAAAAATAGAAAAAATGTTAGGTAGTAAAAAATTATTGTTGTTGTTGTTGTTGTTGTGGCAGATATGGTGGAATGGATTTTAGTTAATAACCATGGCATATCGGACTTAGTTCACTACTGTGATGACTTCATCTCTGCTGTTCCCCTGGGCAGCTCCATCTGTGAGCAGAACTTAGCCAAGGCACTAGCAGTATGCAAGACATTGAGCCTGCCACTTCACTCCAAAAAATGTGAGGGCCCATCTTCTTCCCTCGTGCTACTTGGCATTCATCTCAACTTAGCTTGCCTCCCATCTGACAAGTTGGTTGCTCTCCAAAGACTGATTGCGTTATGGAAGTCTTGGTGCTGGTGTAATAGGCAGCAATTACAATCTCTAATTGGGCACCTCATGCAGCCAAAGTTGTTTGGCCTGGTAGGACATTTATCAGAAGGATGATTGAGGTGCTTCCATAGAAGAGATCACCCCATTCATAGAGAATTCCATCTAGAATAGATTTGCAGTGGTGGAGATAGTTCCTTGGTGAATGGCACAGGGATTAACGGTGTATAAAATTATGTTGCTGATGCACTTTCTCGTTTCCATTGGCAGGAGTTCCAGCATTTTCATACAATACAATACAATACAATACAATAACTTTATTTATACACGATTAGGATTAAAGCTGAAAAGCTTGTGGGGTCGTGTGTAAAACAATGGAAATAAAATTCTATGTATATAAAATTCATTGAGTTCAAACAACCCGCTAACCCTTAAACAACCCACTAACCCTTAAACAACCAGCAAACACTTAAACAACCCACTAACACTTACACAACCCACTAACACTTACACAACCCACTAACCCTTAAACAACCAGCTAACCCTTACACAACCAGCTAACCCTTACACAACCAACTAACCCTTACACAACCAGCTAACACTTACACAACCCACTAACACTTAAACAACCAGCTAACACTTAAACAACCCACTAACACTTACACAACCCACTAACCCTTACACAACCAGCTAACCCTTAAACAACCAGCTAACACTTACACAACCCACTAACTCTAACCCTTACACAACCCACTAACTCTTAAACAACCCACTAACCCTTACACAACCCACTAACTCTTAAACAACCCACTAACACTTACACAACCCACTAACGCTTACACAACCCACTAACACTTAAACAACCCACTAACCCTTACACAACCTACTAACACTTACACAACCCACTAACTCTTACACAACCAGCTAACCCTTACAGAACCCACTAACTCTTACACAACCAGCTAACCCTTACACAACCAGCTAACACTTAAACAACCCACTAACACTTACACAACCCACTAACCCTTACACAACCAGCTAAACCTTAAACAACCAGCTAACACTTACACAACCCACTAAATCTTAAACAACCAGCTAACCCTTACACAACCCACTAACTCTTAAACAACCCACTAACCCTTACACAACCCACTAACACTTACACAACCCACTAACGCTTACACAACCCACTAACACTTAAACAACCCACTAACCCTTACACAACCTACTAACACTTACACAACCCACTAACTCTTACACAACCAGCTAACCCTTACACAACCAGCTAACCCTTACACAACCAGCTAACCCTTAAACAACCAGCTAACCCTTACACAACCCACTAACTCTTAAACAACCCACTAACCCTTACACAACCCACTAACTCTTAAACAACCAGCTAACCCTTACACAACCAGCTAACCCTTACACAACCAGCTAACCCTTACACAACCTACTAACACTTACACACTACACAACCCACTAACTCTTACACAACCAGCTAACCCTTTCACAACCCACTAACACTTACACAACCCACTAACCCTTACACAACCAGCTAACCCTTAAACAACCAGCTAACACTTACACAACCCACTAACTCTAACCCTTACACAACCCACTAACTCTTAAACAACCCACTAACCCTTACACAACCCACTAACTCTTAAACAACCCACTAACACTTACACAACCCACTAACGCTTACACAACCCACTAACACTTAAACAAACCCAACTAACCCTTACACAACCTACTAACACTTACACAACCCACTAACTCTTACACAACCAGCTAACCCTTACAGAACCCACTAACTCTTACACAACCAGCTAACCCTTACACAACCAGCTAACACTTAAACAACCCACTAACACTTACACAACCCACTAACCCTTACACAACCAGCTAAACCTTAAACAACCAGCTAACACTTACACAACCCACTAAATCTTAAACAACCAGCTAACCCTTACACAACCCACTAACTCTTAAACAACCCACTAACCCTTACACAACCCACTAACACTTACACAACCCACTAACGCTTACACAACCCACTAACACTTAAACAACCCACTAACTCTTACACAACCAGCTAACCCTTACACAACCAGCTAACCCTTACACAACCTACTAACACTTACACAACCAGCTAACCCTTACACAACCTACTAACACTTACACAACCCACTAACTCTTACACAACCAGCTAACCCTTACACAACCAGCTAACACTTACACAACCAGCTAACCCTTACACAACCAGCTAACCCTTACACAACCAGCTAACCCTTACACAACCTACTAACACTTACACAACCCACTAACTCTTACACAACCAGCTAACCCTTACACAACCAGCTAACACTTACACAACCAGCTAACCCTTACACAACCAGCTAACCCTTAAACAACCAGCTAACCCTTACACAACCCACTAACTCTTAAACAACCCACTAACCCTTACACAACCAGCTAACCCTTAAACAACCAGCTAACCCTTACACAACCCACTAACTCTTAAACAACCCACTAACCCTTACACAACCCACTAACTCTTAAACAACCAGCTAACCCTTACACAACCAGCTAACCCTTACACAACCAGCTAACCCTTACACAACCTACTAACACTTACACAACCCACTAACCCTTTCACAACCCACTAACACTTACACAACCCACTAACTCTTAAACAACCAGCTAACCCTTACACAACCAGCTAACCCTTAAACAACCAGCTAACCCTTACACAACCCACTAACTCTTAAACAACCAGCTAACGGTTGGTGGGTTGTTATAACATAAGTTCAAGTACAAGTTCAGTTTTATTTCACTTCAGAAGACTTTATACATATAATTATTAATTATTTATAATGTTTAATAAAACAAGAGACCGTATTTTATCGGCATACATTGTATAAAGATCCGAGCTGTAGGTGGGGATCTTTATTATAAATGATTTCTAAAACTCCATCCCAAATTACCTTTATCTAAAACAGTATTACATAAATTCTAAGTGAATAATGCTAGAAAATCACAACACTTTCTTGTGAAGGTACTTATCAATGTCATGCACTGGATACACATCCCACATTCGACAGAGGTCTTGCATAAGTAGAAAGCTGTAAGGATTCTCAAAACTATGTCGGTGCTATGCAAAGGTCAGTGATCTGACACTAATTGAGTCCTTTGCATGACCTGTGTTACAGGTAATCAGTCTTTATCACATGACTAATAATAAAACATCTTGATATAGAAACTATGATGAGTATAGACAGAACAAATGTTCGGAAAAAATCAGACGCGTCGAGTGGGATTCGAACCCATGACACCCCGATTTCATGACAGGTGCTCTACTCACTGAGCTACCGAGGCAACTACAGTGGCGTGGAGTTCAAATTAGCTCAAAGACGCTGATTTTAACCGAACATCAGTATCTTTAAAACATCAGTGTCTTTATAAAACTGATATTTTATTAATCAGTGTTTTGTCGGGGTATAAAGATCCATGCATGTGACCTATTGGACAAACCTGGTTGGACCAATAATTGCTCATGCACTATTAATGAGTTTTATCAAATTAGCTGTTGAATATGATGTCTTGCTGCAGCTAGACTTGACTGAATTTATGTTGACATTTTTAATTCTGAATTTGATTGCTTTGTGGCATTCTTTGGAATGTATCGCAAATCACTATATAATGAATGTCAACAGGGAGCTTAATAGTATTATTTGCAATTGATCCTCTATGGGTCTAACAGAGTAAGATTGTTAAGTTATTGTTTTTGCATTCTCATACCCAGACCCTAATCTCAGCTTTCTAATGAAACATCGAAGGGTAAGAGACAAACCGGAAGACCCAGATTCTAGGTCATCAGATATGCGCATGCTCAATATTTTCTAAGTCCCAGTGACAAAATGGTGGACTTCAGCGAAGTTCTCGTCAATGCTCTAACAAACATTCATCTACACTTCAGTTGAATTAGAAAATACATGTATTGAGCATGTGCATATCTGACGACCTAGAATCTGGGTCTTCCGGTTTATCTCTTACCAGATCCTTCGATTTTTTCGTTAGAAAGCTGAGAAGGGTCTTACGAGCAATCATGGCAGGTGACGGGTTGACCTGTAATCAGGTTGCCATGGTTACCTTCTTCCTTGCTTTGCTTGCTGTTGCCTTATTGCAAATTGTGTCACCTACCCTCCATACCATTGTCTATTGATATGCTAACAGTTGGCAACAATGTTGGTTTATGATTTTATTGTCCACAAGAACATCCAATTTTATTATTCTTTTAGGATGGGACACTGTCAAAGAATGGAAAGATGTCTTTTCTGGAGGAGAGAAGCAAAAAATGGGTATGGCTAGACTATTCTATCACAGGTGAGTAATGGATCAATAAGTAAGTTAACAAATAAACAATAAATATAATATCATTTCAGGCCTCAGTTTGCCCTTCTTGATGAATGCACTAGTGCTGTAAGCATTGATGTCGAAGGAAGCATATTTCAGGCAGCTAAGGATTGTGGGATTACCCTTTTAAGTATATCACATCGACCATCATTGTGGTGAGTAGCTACTGATTGCCACGCGTACTGGGTTTCTTTTCTTCAGAATGTTGGTCTAGCTTGTTCAGTGAAATATGCTGCAGAATATTTTACACTATTTCCTATTGAAATTTATCAGAATAGGAAATCCTAAAATTAATTTCAACATCAACTTTGTAAATTCTTTTCTTTCTTTGCTTATGACTGGTTGAAAATTGTTGTCAAGTAACTTGTCGAGCAACCAGGTGTATTTACATACATTTAAGTTTTAAGTAGCCTCACAAACATAGTAGCTAACCAATCAGAGCACACGTTACTTTACAGTATACACGTATTATATATTTCTAGGCTTAGAATTTTATAATCGACCAGTTCTTTTCCATTTTGGCATATATCTTCTTTTTTGTTTATGTAAAGAACAGTCGTGTTTGTTTTGAAAACATGAATTTGCACAGACAGTGTAACTAAATATTATTATAATTGTTGTGTATTTTGACTTTTTGCAGGAAATATCACACTCATTTGTTACAGTTTGATGGTGAAGGTGGATGGAAGTGGGAGCAGCTTAATACAGCAACAAGACTGACTCTAAATGAAGAGAAACAAACACTTGAATCTCAGTTGGCAGGTGTTCCTGCCATGCAACAAAGATTAAAGGATCTCTGTTCCCTGTTGGGTGACGATTCAGTGTTATCCAAGTCATTAGTATCATCATAAACCTACGTGTATCTGGTATTAATAGATTATCTTATGCTGTACAGGAAAGAATAAGTCATATCACACAAACCTATGTGTATCTGGTATAGATTATCTTATGCTTTACAGGAAAGAATAAGTCATATCGCACAAACCTATGTGTATCTGGTATAGATTATCTTATGCTTTACAGGAAAGAATAAGTCATATCACACAAACCTATGTGTATCTGGTATAGATTATCTTATGCTTTACAGGAAAGAATAAGTCATATCACACAAACCTATGTGTATCTGGTATAGATTATCTTATGCTTTACAGGAAAGAATAAGTCATATCGCACAAACCTATGTGTATCTGGTATAGATTATCTTATGCTTTACAGGAAAGAATAAGTCATATCGCACAAACCTATGTGTATCTGGTATAGATTATCTTATGCTTTACAGGAAAGAATAAGTCATATCACACAAACCTATGTGTATCTGGTATAGATTATCTTATGCTTTACAGGAAAGAATAAGTTATATCACACAAACCTATGTGTATCTGGTATAGATTATCTTATGCTTTACAGGAAAGAATAAGTCATATCACACAAACGTATGTGTATCTGGGAAAGAATAAGTTATATCACACAAACCTATGTGTATCTGGTATAGATTATCTTATGCTTTACAGGAAAGAATAAGTCATATCACACAAACCTATGTGTATCTGGGAAAGAATAAGTCATCACACAAACCTATGTGTATCTGGTATAGATTATCTTATGCTTTACAGGAAAGAATAAGTCATATCGCACAAACCTATGTGTATCTGGTATAGATTATCTTATGCTTTACAGGAAAGAATAAGTCATATCACACAAACCTATGTGTATCTGGGAAAGAATAAGTCATATCACACAAACCTATGTGTATCTGGTATAGATTATCTTATGCTTTACAGGAAAGAATAAGTCATATCACACAAACCTATGTGTATCTGGGAAAGAATAAGTCATATCACACAAACCTATGTGTATCTGGTATAGATTATCTTATGCTTTACAGGAAAGAATAAGTCATATCACACAAACCTATGTGTATCTGGTATAGATTATCTTATGCTTTACAGGAAAGAATAAGTCATATCGCACAAACCTATGTGTATCTGGTATAGATTATCTTATGCTTTACAGGAAAGAATAAGTCATATCACACAAACCTATGTGTATCTGGGAAAGAATAAGTCATATCACACAAACCTATGTGTATCTGGTATAGATTATATTATGCTTTACAGGAAAGAATAAGTCATATCGCACAAACCTATGTGTATCTGGTATAGATTATCTTATGCTTTACAGGAAATAATTTGGTCTTGTTTCCAAAGTGCAGAATATTTCCATCAAAATTGCAACATAGAAAAAGAAAATAATAATATAAATTATGAATTTTATATAACTTATTATTTTTACTTTGTTAGTATGGTTGCAATTGATGTCACTAGGGAATTAGCAATATATAAATGTATTATTATTGTTATAGTTTATTAGAATATCATTTAAATTAGTTTAATAATATTAGCTTTGTTAATTAGAGTATTATTATTATATTACACGTTTGTATTTTGAACGAGCTATGCTCTTGGATGAAATGTGTTGAAATAAACTACTTACTTACTTACTTACTTACAATGTATATCAATGCAGAGTATAACCAGTAAATTTGTCAATTGACTGTGTACATATCCATGTGTATGGATTCTTTTGATTGGTCAGTCTTGCAATAGTATTGAGTACTTACAGTAGTTAGTTGATAGCCATAACTAATGTCTCTAACACTATTAAAGTTGATTGGTCAGTCTTGCAATAGTAATGAGTACTTACAGTAGTTAGTTGATAGCCATAACTAATGTCTCTAACACTATTAAAGTTGATTGGTCAGTCTTGTAATAGTATTGAGTACTTACAGTAGTTAGTTGATAGCCATAACTAATGTCTCTAACACTATTAAAGTTGATTGGTCAGTCTTGTAATAGTAATGAGTACTTACAGTAGTTAGTTGATAGCCATAACTAATGTCTCTAACACTATTAAAGTTGATTGGTCAGTCTTGCAATAGTATTGAGTACTTACAGTAGTTAGTTGATAGCCATAACTAATGTCTCTAACACTATTAAAGTTGATTGGTCAGTCTTGCAATAGTAATGAGTACTTACAGTAGTTAGTTGATAGCCATAACTAATGTCTCTAACACTATTAAAGTTGATTGGTCAGTCTTGTAATAGTATTGAGTACTTACAGTAGTTAGTTGATAGCCATAACTAATGTCTCTAACACTATTAAAGTTGATTGGTCAGTCTTGTAATAGTAATGAGTACTTACAGTAGTTAGTTGATAGCCATAACTAATGTCTCTAACACTATTAAAGTTGATTGGTCAGTCTTGTAATAGTAATTAGTACTTACAGTAGTTAGTTGATAGCCATAACTAATGTCTCTAACACTATTAAAGTTGATTGATCAGTCTTGTAATAGTAATTAGTACTTACAGTAGTTAGTTGATAGTCATAACTAATGTCTCTAACACTATTAAAGTTGATTGGTCAGTCTTGTAATAGTAATGAGTACTTACAGTAGTTAGTTGATAGCCATAACTAATGTCTCTAACACTATTAAAGTTGATTGGTCAGTCTTGCAATAGTAATTAGTACTTACAGTAGTTAGTAATTAGTACTTACAGATAGCCATAACTAATGTCTCTAACACTATTAAACTATTAAAGTTGATTGGTCAGTCTTGTAATAGTAATTAGTACTTACAGTGTAGTTAGTTAGTTGATAGCCATAACTAATGTCTCTAACACTATTAAAGTTGATTGGTCAGTCTTGTAATAGTAATTAGTACTTACAGTAGTTAGTTGATAGCCATAACTAATGTCTCTAACACTATTAAAGTTGATTGGTCAGTCTTGTAATAGTATTGAGTACTTACAGTATAGTTAGTTGATAGCCATAACTAATGTCTCTAACACTATTAAAGTTGATTGATCAGTCTTGTAATAGTAATTAGTACTTACAGTAGTTGATGGCCATAACTAATGTCTCTAATACTATTAAACAAAGTTTCAGTATAAAAGGAGCCTGCCCAGAGGTAGGACAATACGTTTGATAATTAATCTTTGTATCACTACATGAATATGTACATGAATATGTGATTAACAAAAATTGATTATAAAACAAATGTACTGTTGTACCCCTGGCAGCGTCCTTTTATACCGGAACTTTGTGTTTAAAGTTTTGATTACAATAAGAGAACTTTGATTTCTGGGTGCATAAGATTAATTTTAATACCTTGCTGATTAACAGTCATACATAAGTCTGACAGAAGTATGAATGATAGTATTCTTGAAGAGAATGGTGTACATCCGTTTTGTTTATTCTAATATCTAAACTTTGGCAATATTACTTTCCTGCCATGTTACTTAACATTAAGCCGTCCTTTCTGACTTCTGTTGGAAAAGTTGTTGTTTCTTGTGCAGGCATAGAAGTATTCACCTTTGTTGAACTGCAACACCATGCCTGCATAAGAAGCTGGTGCATTGTTTAACAAGCTGTTCATAGCAGCTTTAGTGTCAACAGACTGTCCCTTGCAACCACCTTTGTTATTGTTTTTAAGACAGGAGTAATATCCACTACTAGCCATGCTAATAGCAATGTCTTCAGCAGCAGCACTCTTGTATTGGTGGCTGGTCCAGACAGGCTTCACATTCTTGAACAATACAGCTTTTTCCCAAGGCATGGGGAAGTTGTCTAAGGGGTCCATTGTTTCAACCATGTTGTTTCTATCAGTTCCTATAACAAACAGTGTGATCAGTTGATGGTTCTCTAGCTATAACTACTCTTATACTAACCTGCATTTCCCTCACCAGCATCTCCTGCCTGTCCATCACCTGCAGGGTTGTCTCTAGCTACATTGTATAACTACTCTAATACTAACCTGCAACTCCTTCACCAGCATCTCCTGTCTGTCCATCACCTGCAGGCCTGCCATTGTTATGACTGTTGGATCCTGTTAATATCAGTAATCATTAATAAATATATCAACATTGCATGTTATTACATGTACAATTATATACTATACCTGTCCACTGAATGTGCAGCAAATCACTGTCAGATTTGATACTCAGTCTGTTAGGGATAAAATCATACTCAACAGCTGGATAAACTTGGACAATGTTGCCTCTCTTGCCTCGTACGTTCAAGTTATAGATGTTCTTATTCTCTGGTACTACATGTCCTGTCTTGTCACGGCTCCACAGCTTGAATGCATGACTTCTGTCTTGGAATGTACGCCCAAACTGTGCAGTGTTGATGGCTAAGCGAAGAGGCTGCATGCCAGCACCAACATCAACAACAGGATTTTGTTGTACTGGTGAAAGCTTCAGTGCACCACTGTTAACATAAGTTAGATGTTAAAATAATGACGACGACTAATGGTCACAATGATGAACTTACAGGTTTTGATTGTATGATGCATTAGTATTCCAAGGATCATAGTCGTCTGTTGAGATGTTGTACCTGAAATACAGAGAAGCTGAACATGTGAATATGTGTACACACTGGTATGTACATATTATACTTTCACCACTGTTGATATTGCTATGCAACCACTCAAGACTCTCAACATCATACTTGATGTTTATGATTGATAGTTGACATTATAAATGAGTACTATTTACACTGTACCTAATCCTTAAGATGCAACGTTGGTCTTTTCCAGAGGGAAAGCTGGGAAGTTTCCATGTGTAGTTGAGTGGTACACCTTCCCTTCCATTGCCAAGATGATTAACTCTTGTCCAGCCAGCTTGTTGACAGCCAGGACTTGGAAGTTTAACAAGGCATTGCATGTTAACACTGCCATGTCTTCTTCCCCAGAAGTAGGGGTTACCCTTGGATTTACATGTCTGTTCATTTAAATTGGCTGTTTCTAAAAAGTTATTGAACTCCAGCCAACTTCCTTTTTTATCTGTGCAATCTTTTTTGTTGTTGTACTTGGACCAGTGTTTAGCTTTACCACCAACATATTTCTCAATGCATTCAACTGTTTTGAATAAAATAATTTAGAATACATGTATGTGTCAGGGATAAAGGATCGAGGTTAACTCACATTTAGATTTGACGTTAAAGCTCTCTTTGGTGTATAAGGAACACTGAGATGTGTTGGTTGTCAGGACAACAATGTCCTTCCAATCTGTTGGATGCCAATATGGATAGAAATCACGCTCCTCAGGGCACTCGTATCCACGCCTTGTTCCAGCAGCATTCTGACGTGTATATATACTCTGATCACCTTTTAGTTGTTGATCTGCTGTGAACAGCCCTGAAATTCATTATACAGTAAATAAATTATTAGTTAAACAGTTTATACATTATACTGAATATAGGAAGTTCTTACCTTTGTTCCTATTCCTTTGTCTGCACTTGTCATACCACTCCCAAGAATCAAACAGCACCCTGTCATTCTGTATATTTCCATCTCGGCGGCTTTTATACTGAGCTTCTGTTTCAGCAGCACCTTTATTATTGGCAGTATATGGCTGGGTATTAGTGTTTGCACCATTCCTTAAAGTGTACTTTGTCCTTGTTTTATCTTCTTCACACATGTACTGTAGTACTAACTGGCAGTTCATTTTGTGGGGGTCAGAGTCTTCATTTCCACCACATCCATGTTGATTGGTCCACTCAATGGTCAGAAATGACTTACCAGAAGACTTCCCGCTGCTTTGAAAATAATTCTATACAAATGACAAAGTTAAATAAAATGTTAAATACTTTGTGCTATAAATTACCCATGAATATATTTCTGAGTGTTGACCCTAGAAAGATTACCCTGGGTACCAGAGGCCAAGAGGGGCTGGGAGGAAAGGGAGTTCCTTTCTCCTCTCTCTCTCCCCCAAGTCCTCCCGGCCCCTGTATACACGTTTGTAAAATAACATTATTCTAATTTGTGCTCTGATTGGTTAGCTACTAATGTTTATATGAGCTGTTATGCGGCACGCCTCTCGACTTCTCCCAAACTTCCCTCATGTTTATATCAGGCTATGTAAACTCTGGAAAACATTTTCTATTTTATTTTGTTAAATACCAGTATGTACTGCTTTGCTTACCATGTCATACTGGCCATCTTCAGTTTTAAACGCCTGTGCTGTCTTATCACCAACATTATAGCCTCCACGATTGTTGTTCTGTGGATTTTTGAATAATTTATTAAATTGACAATACTGTACATAGAAAGTTAAGTACCAGCATAACTAACTATTCAATCAATATCAATAGAAAAAATTAGTAATTGATAACCAATTGATTGGATTGCCATCAAAATGGAAATGCTGTTGGCCTTATGTAAATTCTAAATTATCTTGATTATCGACTTTTCAATCAATACACCAAATTGAAGAATCGTTGTTGGGTTCAAAATCATAGACCATTCGCAGCTGAGACCGAAATAGCTTATGGGAAATATGTTAATTAAATGCATTTTGACTATGTTTAATCTGTTTTGCAATCAGAATGCAACAATGCATACATGTATCTTGCATCTAATTAACATTTCCCATAAGCTATTTCAGTCTCAGCTTTTAAGTTGGTTTTGAACCCGACAATTTGGTATAGTCACAAATTTTAAGATCATTGATAAATTGGTTTCAGTTTTCATCGATTTTTATGGTGACCATGTTCAGCAGCTGTTACTGTAGAATGTTCAGTCATTCCATTCCAGGCGCAACTAATCAATAAAATCTATGATTTATAAAAATTGATAACAATCGATACGGATTTATCGATTGATAACAATCAATGGTCCAAAAATGTGTGATTATCGATTGATAAATTGATTGATAAATTGATAATCGAATTTAAAAATCTATATCAATCTATCGATTTAATAATCGATAATCAATTGAAAAATTGATATTTTAATGGACCGAATACAAACTGTGACCTTTTGAGCTGTTGTGTTTTCGTTGAATATGTCAAACTTCCTCTCGAAAACAAAACAAAAATGTGATTTCAAAGAAGGGGATTAAATTGTGTCATTCTTATCACCTCCCCAATATGGAATCCAGAAGGCAACAATAGATACCACTGGAGGAAATGTACAACATGTATGTGTTCTAGGTTTATTGATTTCAAAACGTTTTCATTAGAAATCATCCTCCCGGCAGACTCGACTCCACCGAGATAGTCATGACGTTGAAGGTTTGCATGTCTTTCCTTCACATATCAAAACTAGTGGTCAAAGAATGAGTGTCCCTATGCTCCGAAGTCACCCGCTGGATCCCCGAGCATGGAGTGCATTGTGGGCCAAGAACTATGTAGAGGAAGTTATATATGTAAAGGTTTTCCAACTGTTTTGATGGCAATCAATACTATTGCAATAGTATTGATTATATTTATTGATTGGGGTTATTTATTTACAAAACTTCCACCATACAAAATAACTATCGATTGACCAATACCAATCGATATCAATTAACAATTTTTTCGATTAACATCTACCAACAGCAATTTATTATATCAATTGACAAAGTTGTATCAGGAAATATACATAATATAAGTTCGGTTAACTGTTGTCAACACTTTAAAAGGTAAGATTTAATACCTGAGAATCGAAGGCTCTGTTAGCATTTCTTCTGTTTGCACTCCTCTCGTTGAGTCGATTGTTGGATCCTCTGGGATTGTGCAGGTATACATCGGCCAAAGCGACAGCTATAGCAGTAGCCATCACAACAATGTAGATAATGCTCTTCATTCTGAACAACAAAACACTATATACAACACCTATAACAGCTAATTCTCAACTAGTAACGAAGAAAAAGTTCTCCTGTTTCAGTTTCTTGTAGTTCTCTGCAGGATCATGTTGATTTCGTCACGACATGGAGCGAACTATTATTGTAGCCCTTATTTGGACATGTCATTAAATGCCTTCAGCATTTCCGGCATGATTACGTAATCTCTAGAATTATCCACAGGAAGCCCGGTGATACCTTTGAAAGATATAGATCTACTCGGACCTGACTATAAGATACTTTAATATGCACGCGTGATTTTTTCGATCGAAGCTAACTGCATAAATTCAGACACCAAAACAAAATTGTGACAAATCTCAGATGTTTCATTTAGTACAATTGTTTCATGTGTTTCACAGATATCTTACCTTGTCGCTTTGCTTAACCGATCAGTTCAGCACTCGGCGAGCGTACCTCAACTAATGATCTACTGAGGACGTTGTAATCCTTTTCTGACAGTTTCATTGTTAGTTTAGCTATATGCATACTGGATTCTGATTGGCTAGAAAACATATAGGACTTTAACCTTTCCTTTTAGGTGGGAAGACCATTAACGCCGTGGAAAAGCTGTGTAAATGTTGGTATTGATGAATATAATATTTAATAGTCGATATGAAAATGACTGGTGCACTTTTTACGTGATATTTTTTAACCACACTTCCAGTTTGTTCGGCTAGCTGAAAGTAATCTGATTTGTATTTTTAATTACCCGGGGACGACCCGGGGACTAGTGTGCAGTATCTGATGCTGATGTTACATTAGTCAGTATTGTTTGTGGTTTGTACCAGTTTGTTTGCAAAAGCTCCAACTTAAAAAGAATCCAAGTGCCAGTAGTTAATACAACTTATGGCTTGTTGATATACCTGTGTAAACGGTGTAACTTGTTTTAAAACTATTGCGTACAAATTTGTACAACAATGATACCAGTATTAACCATTTTAAGATTTTCTCCTTCATCTGTTCATATAACGTTTCCTCCTTTATTTTGAGTATTTTCTTTCAGTATATCGTGATTAGTAATATATATAGGCGATATCTGGGTTAAATATGTTCCTATATTTGTTTGTTCAGATAACAATAGAATGGCAACACGACAGATTTTGTTTTCGTTTTCTTTTATTGTTGTATAAACAAGTAGTCTACACTAAGGAGGCTATACCAAAAGTACTTTTCTAATTAATATTTACTTCAGTAAAACACCAAGTGTAACGGCCTAAGTGTTTTTTTCTTCTCTTCATTATAATATTATTTCAGTCTCGCGAAGGGTTACATGTAGATTTATTTGATGACGTTTTTCAATGAACAATAGCCCATGAAAAATGCTCAAACATGGCCCAAAATGACCACTGATTTTTAATGGACTATAGCCCTTGAAAAATGCTCAAAAATGGCCCAAAATGACGTTTTTCAATGGACTATAGCCCATGAAAAATGCTCAAACATGGCACAAAATGACGTTTTTCAATGGACTATATAGCCCATGAAAAATGCTCAAACATGGCACAAAATGACGTTTTTCAATGGACTATAGGCCATGAAAAATGCTCAAAAATGGCCAAAATGACGTTTTTCAATGGACTATATAGCCCATGAAAAATGCTCAAAAATGGCCCAAAATGACGTTTTTCAATGGACAATAGCCCATGAAAAATGCTCAAACATGGCATAAAATGACGTTTTTCAATGGACTATATAGCCCAAGAAAAATGCTCAAACATGGCCCAAAATGACGATTTTCAATGGACTATATAGCCCATGAAAAATGCTCAAAAATGGCCCAAAATGACGTTTTTCAATGGACAATAGCCCATGAAAAATGTCCAAAAATGGCCCAAAATCACGTTTTTCAATGGAATATATTTTTATAGCCCATGAAAAATGCTCAAAAATGGCCCATTCTTGCATTTGTGTTCCTTGCATGGGATTATTATTGTCCAAATAACTGAACATTTGAAATCCGTGTCAAGATCAACAAACGCTCGATCATTTCAACAAGGAAAACTGACTTGATCAACAAATCGGGATTGAGCGCACTGATCTGGCCGCGAGACGCTGGGCAATCCATGATAAACAGTTGGAATATTTAACCGGATAATTCAGCCAGTTAAATACTAAAGTTATTTTTAATCAGATAAGTTTCTTCGCCCTATGATTATTAAGAGTGATATGTTATTTTATTAATAAAATGTTAAACAGGGGTTTAGATTTTAGTGGGGTTCGCAACTGAAATGGTGATAATTTAAGGTTTTTTCAATTAAATTGGAAAAAGAAAAAAACCCGTCAAGACATAAAATAAGTAAACAAGAGAGAAAAAAGAGCAGGAAAAAAAACGCGGAAAAAAAAAGAAGAAATTGTGCCCGCACCGAGAATCGAACCCTGGGTCGCTGGTTTCCAAATCCCAGCGCTTAACCAGAGGACTACGTTAGTCAAGAAATTTCCATAACAATAACCGTTACACGAAAGACTACTAAATTGACCCTCGATAACAGTCGGAAGTACAGATAGCTTGAAGTGGTAAGGGGCAGTCATTTAGGACTAGGATACGACTGTTCCCTCCCTCTTTGACTACTTCGCTGATTGTGTACTACCCGATAGCGCGGATGAGGCGGAAATCTTCGTCCTATACGTAACATACGGTGACTCAGCATTTAAGTCTGGGTGTATGGTCGATTTTTAGTGTTTTGCATAAATTTCCGAGGTAGCGCACGGGTTCGAGTCCCGGTCCGGTAAATTTTTTTTTTCGTGTTTATCCTTTTATTATTCTTTTTCTTTGCCCTTTAATTGATTTTCTTTGATGTTTTGACCCAATCCGCTCAGTTTTCAAATTTAACTGATATTTTTCTTGTTGACATGTTCGAGGGTTTTTTCTTACATGGATACGATATTCTATTGATTTTGAGGTTATTTTAAAGTAAACTTATTTTGAATTTTGACGTTGATCGGTTTGACGTAATTTACTAAGGAACAACGCGTATATTTGTAGTGGGATGAGGTACCACAGGGAACCCAGTATTAACTCACGTGCGAGCATCTTTTTCCACAGTAAGCATAGGCAGCCCAACCATTGTTTCTGAGGCTAATAATTATTTAAAATATATATTTGCATGCGCGCGTCTTTTTTTGGATGGGTTTCCTGTGGTAGAGCGAGCGCGCGCGAAACGTATTATATTGGGTTCCCTGTGCATAGAAATGTATAATGTTGGGATCCCTGTGTTCGTCCTGCGGGACGCGCCCGCAGCAATGTGTCTATTGAAACAAGGTATGAAACTCGGTTATGTGACAAACACGTTTTTGATCCTATTTTTTGACAATATGACGTGAAAATTCACTTTTTCTTCGAATAACTAAAATTGACCGTATTCAGTCTAAACACTTCATAACTTTCAGCCGTCTGACTTCACGTACGCTGAGAAACTTTAATTTTGACATTTGCGCCTCATGGACCGATGTGCGGTGCAGTTCGATGGTGCACGTTTCCGTGAAACATTCGGATTTTACCTTCGAGAGGACATCGGCAAGCGATCCTCAAATCTGAATTGTGCTCTTTTCTCTCTTTTCGGCAAGTTTTAATATTTATATTTTCACTAATCATAAGTCAAAACATCTACAATATACTTTGTACATTGCTGCGGGCGCTTCTTGCGGGACGCGCACAGGGAGCCCAACATAATACATTTTCATGCACAGGGTGCCCGACGCGCTCTACCACAGGAAACTGGCCCATCAAAAAAGACGCAAATATCATTTTATTTGATTATTTAGTAGTCTCAAAAGCAATGGTTGGGCTGCCTATGCTGTATGCCCACACATACGAAATATTGCTAGGGTGCCCGCAGTGTACACCACCAATGACGTTTTTCAATGGACTATTGCCCACGAAAAATGCTCAGTAAAAATGGCCCAAAATGACGTTTATGCTTGCTATTGCTGTGCTACCCACAGGCAGCCCAACCATTGCTTTTGAGGCTACTAAATAATTCAAAAAAAATTTTTTTTTGATGGGCTTCCTGTGGTAGAGCGCGCGCGCATTTATATATTGGGTTCCCTGTGCTGAGTAATGTCCTATGTTGGGCTTCCTGTGTGCGTCCTGCGGGATCCGCCCGCAGCAAATGTGTATAGTTGTAATATATTGTAACAAGATATGAAACTCGGTCACGTGACAAATACGTTTTTGACCCTAATTTTGTCAATGTGATGTGAAAATTCAATTTTTCTTCTTCGAATAACTAAACTTTACCGTATTCTCGAAACACTTTGTAAGTGTCAGTCATCTAACTTCAACGTACGCTGAGAAACTAATTTTTGAAATTTTGAGCGTCATGGACCGATGTGCGGCGCAAGTAGATGGTGCACTTTTCCGTGAAGTAGTCGGATTTTACCTTCGAGAAGGCATCGACAAGCGCTCGGCAAATCTGAACGATGCTCTTTTTGGCAAGGTTTTAACATGATATGTTCACTAAACATGAGTCAAAACATCTACAATATACTTTATCTGTTTTCTGTTTTGACTTCTGTAAAGTATTTGTTTTGTATTTTGATTTTTATCGATTAAAATCTTCAAAATTGACGCATTGTGTTTTATATATGCTGAATAGTCTCAATATTTAGTACTGCACAACACATTTGCTATCAGTACTTGTACACAAAATGACAAACAACGTAAGCTTATTTATTTCAACAATAAGTTTACTAGCTTTTTACACACTGTTTTGCCGTTACTTTCTGTGCAATTTATTTACTACAGTCAACTCTCTCGTAAGCGGACACCCTCGGGAATTGAAAAAAGTGTCCGTTAGTAGAGCTGTCCGCTTATGAGAACTATTCCCGTAAGCGGACACCAAAGAAAAATAGGGTGGATGTCCGCTTACGGGAGAGTTAATTACGTTTTAATCGTTAGCGAAAAATAGCAACTGAACCGTACACCTTGCTTCCCCGCGGACAAATGGAGATTTGACAAAACCGATCCCCACTGTTCTGTTGCTCTGTAAAAGGTCATATTTTTGTTGATTTATTGCAAATTAAAGACAAATTCCATTGCCGAAAGTCCATTATTATATGGTGTGTCCGCTTACGAGAGAGCGTAAACAAAAGAAAAATCCAATTTTCATTTTCAAAAGTGTCCGCGTCCGCTTACGAGAGAGTGTCCGCTTACGGGAATGTGTAAATACAGAGTTTGACTGGGAGGTAAAACGGGGATTTGAAAAGGCGTCCGTAAGTAGAGCTGTCCGCTTACGAGAGTGTCCGTTAGCGGAGAGTTGACTGTATATTGATCAGTAATAGCATGGAAATAAGCTTTTAAATAACAATGGATAAATATTATACACAAAGGCGACAAGTTGTGAATCACTGATCATGACTGATTGAATAGCAAACATCGAAGTTGGAAGCGATACTGAAGCTTACTTACGTTCCCGGTTACGAAAAATACGCCGTTAAAATTACTCTGTTTCTCTCAGATGATAGTAAGACTTTAATATTTGCTAAATGTGTCGTGCTATTTCAATGACAATAACGAACAACTGTTAATATTTTAGTTCACGGCAGCTTCACGAGTCCATCGCCATTCATGTCTCCTTCGTCTTCGATGTTGAGCCTGTCTATATTTTGCTCACACTGAGATGGTTTATGCTGTTGGCGTTCCCTTGTGTCAGAAGAACTATAAGTAAAGTACAAAATTATGTCAAACACTTTCTAGATGAGAGAGTTAGTAATGTTTAAACAGATAAAGTAAAATCAGTCAGTTGAGAGAGGTTCCTTGTTCACACTTGTCAAATACTGAAATGGCTCACTGCTCAGTCATAATTTATAGAAAAAAAACTGATTTGTTGAGGAGTATTAAGCAGCCCTTCTGCCCTAGTATAGGCAAGTCCTTTCATTAGAGAACATTTAGAGCAATTACTACGTAAAAACCATGACAAAAAGTACTTTTAGTTCAGTTTATTTTCAACTGCAAAACTTTCTCACGTGTCGAGCACAACACATCCAAAGTTTCTCAACCATTCAAAATGAAAAAGGACTACTTTAAAACCGTCGAATTTCTTCTAGATTTACTTAAAGTTGACATGAATTGTGAACTTCTAAACTTACCATGAATAGGGAAAAGAATCCCAACGTTTACACCGAAAAAATCAGTCTTTCTTGATATGAACTTCTCTTCCACTCCCTGCCATAACGACTTCACCCTGGGTACCCCCCAAGGGCCTGTAGCGTACGACGACTTCGGCTAATCGGCTCACGGTAAAGTGCACCATCTACTTGCGCCGCTCTTGCGCCGCACATCAGGCCATCACGTGACTGGAGTTTCATACCTTGTTTAAATATACACATTTGCTGCGGGCGCATCCCGCAGGAGGCACACAGGAAGCCCAACATAGGACATTACTCAGCACAGGGAACCCAATATATAAATGCGCGCGAGCTCTACCACAGGAAGCCCATCAAAAAAAAAAAATTTTTGAATTATTTAGTAGCCTCAAAAGCAATGGTTGGGCTGCCTGTGTGCTACCTACCTACTTATAAGCTTAAACAGTTATGATTGTGATATATTTGAGAAAGCAAGCGAATTATCTGTCAATACTGATGAGAAGGATTCACAGTTTTTAAAAGCTTATATCAATAAAAACATGTAGATCACGATATGCAAAGTTTATTTATTATAACCGTATTTTAAAAATACAACTACTATGAATGTGATGTTTATACTAGTAGTAATAGTAGATACAACTACCAAATACCATTAAACTACCATGCAGTTCGTGATAGAGAACCGAGCAGAATTCCAGTGAGGCGGCTTACACGTGCTTTATATAAAAGCAGAAAAATAAGGAGGCTCGAAAGAAAATACCGTTGCAAAAAATGTACCATCAAGATTCCATCAATATATTCACACATTCAATCTTGGAAGTAAGTTATACAGTGATGAAGACAAAAGGTGTCTATGTAAACCAAGAAAACATCCACATAGTATGAAAGGGAAGACATCTAATATAGCCTGCGTTTCAGCCGAACAAACCCTCGTTTAGACTAAACGAGGGTTTGTTCGGCTGAAACGCAGGCTAATCTAATACAGCATTCAATAAAACAAATACAAAGATACCGTGTACCCCAAGTACTCAATTGCACCAGGGCACGAGTGAGCGCTTGAACCAAGCGTCTAGTTATTATTATTATTATTCTCATTATGTTGGATTACTTTATCTTAGTGTCCGGTTCAAGAAGACTGCAAGGATGATTTAGATGAGCCAGTCCATGCATATTTAACTAAGATCCTACAATAAAAAGCTCATACACCCATGCATAGTACCATCCTCGGAAACCCAGGGGCTGTAGGGGGGAGGGGAAAGGAAAGGAAAGGGAAAGAGGGAAAAACAGCCCCTGGGGACATACTCTTACAGAACGAGTTCCAGAGAAGGTTAATGGGATTAAATGATTTAACGATCTGTTAACAAAAACTGCCAATCCAAATCAATTATCACTTTGAAGTTATCACTGAGCCATTGTTTATACATGAATACAAACTGATGGATCTCGCTAAATTCTATTCTATTCTACGCTTGTTGTCGTCCGGTTGTATGGAAGAAGTTCAGAAAACCTCTAAAAAGGCTGTTAATGACTGCTTCCATGTTTGTGGCAAAGAATCTCTCGATAAAAGAAGAAAAAGAAATGTTGAAGATTTCGTGATCATTAACGAGAAAGTTGACCCCAATGTTCCTGTATGGAAACCTTTTGTGCTCTTCGTTTTGAAACGAGAGAGAAACTCCCCAAAAGCGGCGCCAGGGAAAACTATGGATCACATGCAGAAAGAAGGGAAACGACTGCATTTAGACTACATATTGCCACATGGGAATCGTGCACTTTGAAGTTAAAACGGGCTACCGGATGTCTTCGCACTATCTGTCATCGTGCAACGTACCGCTCTTTGCTGATTGGCCACAAAATATTTTTGTGGCCAATCAGAGCACATCTCATTAACTTCTCTGGAACTCGTTCTGTAAGAGTTTGTCCCCAGGGGCTGTTTTCCGACCCCTTTCCTTTTCCCCTCCCCCTCCCCCTACAGCCCCTGGGTTTCCGAGGATGGCATAGTACATGCAGATCAATTCAATGCTGTTCTTGTTCATACGAGCCAGTCCATGCATATTTAACTAAGATCCTACAATAAAAAGCTCATACACCATAGTATATGCAGATCAATTCAATGCTGTTCTTGTTCATACGAGCCAGTCCGTGCATATTTAACTAAGATCCTACAATAAAAAGCTCATACACCATAGTACATGCAGATCAATTCAATGCTGTTCTTGTTCATACGAGCCAGTCCATGCATATTTAACTAAGATCCTACAATAAAAAGCTCATACACCATAGTATATGCAGATCAATTCAATGCTGTTCTTGTTCATACGAGCCAGTCCATGCATATTTAACTAAGATCCGACAATAAAAAGCTCATACACCATAGTACATGCAGATCAATTCAATGCTGTTCTTGTTCATACGAGCCAGCCCATGCATATTACTCGGGCACTTCCGAAGGAAGCCCGAGTTATAAAATGCGTTTTTCGGTAGTCGTCGTCGTCGTAGTCCGGTCAAAGAATGACGAAAGTATGCGACGTATTTAATCGTATCGAGTTTCAAGATTACTCAGCAGATAAGAAAAAAACAAACGACACACAGGACTCAAGTAGATTTGAATCTTAGTTTTGAAAGCAGCTGTAGATCTTCAAGCTATTAAAGGTCAGGATTCTAGTTCATCGTTCAATGACTAGAAGTGGTAGAAGGACTAGAAGCTCGCTTAAAATATATTTAACAAAAACAAACGTGAGGGCGTTATCAGAACCATCTGACCTATGCAACCTCAAGACGTATCATGTACATACTCACCCGCCACATGGTCTCCCTCGTCACTCAACTGTCACTGATTGTCATGACGTCAGAGAAATGATATTGTATTGAAGAAGATGTCCTTGTTTTATTCGACGTTCGAACCGTAACTCGAACCCGAACTCGATTCCAAACTCGACGTTTCGGGATCTGAAGCTAGAGAGGGGGCCTTTACACGAACTCATCAAAATCAAATCAATTGAACTCAAAGTCAAAAGGTAATCAAATGAACTCAAAGTCAAAGGCAAATCAAATGAACTCGACACATACATGTATATACATAGTCTCCCTCGTCACGCAACTGTCAGTCATTGTCAGGTCTCTCCTCACGCAACTGACATTGTCCTTGTCATAAGCCCGAGTGTACGCTCATTGAGCGTCTTGTGTTATAAATGAAACGACATCTTTCAGAGTGGGCCCACACGAATCGGCGTATGCTTTTGTCTGTGAAATGAGCGTGTTTAAAGCCCGTGTTTTATCGGCTGTTGTACGACGTCGTTCCACGAACATCAAAAAATGAATTGAAAAGCAAATGAAATGAACTCAAAAAGTATCAAGACCTCGCTATGTTGTCATGTTTGTTGCTAATTGAGCCAGTCGAGACTGAAAAGTAAATGAAATGAACTCAAAAACTATCATGACCTCGCTATGCCATGTTTGTTGCTAATTGTAATAGTACGTGTACAGTCCAGTCGTATGTCCTCGAGTGTTTATAATTAAACTCGCGACCAGCGATGTAACTACATCTATTGACAGAAAGCTATATGTACAGAAGTCATGCAAACAATCGAGCCAGTCGACTCACGATGGATGTTTATTTTATTCCACGTTTGAAAAATTCAGTACGATTACAGTTGTGTGATCCTTGTTAGAACAGAATTTCCACGCTCAAAACAGGTCAGTGAACGGCATGCAAAAATACAATCGAAATCAAAACGTCCTTAGATTTTAGGGATCTATTACAGAAGAAGACGCTCAGTGACGAGGGAGACTATTTCGGTCGGTGACTCATAGATAAAGATCTCCGACTCTTCAAGAGTACGCTGTCGTACGTATTTAAACGTATTTGAGGTCACATCTTAAATCTAACAGAAGCAGCTTTTGAAAATAAACAGTGTTTTCATGATAAAATGTAGGTATCTCCGTGTTCTTTTCCGTACGATGACAGTTGTGTGATCCTTGTTGTAATAGTACGTGTACAGTTATGTCCTTGAGTATTTATAATTAAACTCATGACCAACGATGTATAACTCCATCTATTGACAGAAAGCTATACATATGTACAGAAGTCATGCAAACAGTCGAGCCAGTCGAGTTATTTTCAGTAACTCATGATGGATGTTTATTTTATTCCACGTTTGAAAAATTCAGAAGGAAAAGGAATCGTAAAAATCGTACTTCAAAACTACATCAAAGCATTTAAGGCGAGCAAGGTCAATGTTCGTAAATCGAGATCGTACATAGCCCTTCATCAGACATATATACATAGTCTCCCTCGTCACGCAACTGTCAGTCATTGTCAGGTCTCTCCTCACGCAACTGACATTGTCCTTTTCATAAGCCCGAGTGTACGCTCATTGAGCGTCTTGTTTAACTAAGATCCGACAATAAAAAGCTCATACACCATAGTACATGCAGATCAATTCAATGCTGTTCTTGTTCATACGAGCCAGTCCATGCATATTTAACTAAGATCCTACAATAAAAAGCTCATACACCATAGTACATGCAGATCAATTCAATGCTGTTCTTGTTCATACGAGCCAGTCCATGCATATTTAACTAAGATCCGACAATAAAAGGCTCATACACCATAGTATATGCAGATCAATTCAATGCTGTTCTTGTTCATACGAGCCAGTCCATGCATATTTAACTAAGATCCTACAATAAAAAGCTCATACACCATAGTACATGCAGATCAATTCAATGCTGTTCTTGTTCATACGAGCCAGTCCATGCATATTTAACTAAGATCCGACAATAAAAGGCTCATACACCATAGTATATGCAGATCAATTCAATGCTGTTCTTGTTCATACGAGCCAGTCCATGCATATTTAACTAAGATCCGACAATAAAAGCTCATACACCATAGTATATGCAGATCAATTCAATGCTGTTCTTGTTCATACGAGCCAGTCCATGCATATTTAACTAAGATCCTACAATAAAAAGCTCATACACCATAGTACATGCAGATCAATTCAATGCTGTTCTTGTTCATACGAGCCAGTCCATGCATATTTAACTAAGATCCGACAATAAAAGGCTCATACACCATAGTATATGCAGATCAATTCAATGCTGTTCTTGTTCATACGAGCCAGTCCATGCATATTTAACTAAGATCCGACAATAAAAAGCTCATACACCATAGTATATGCAGATCAATTCAATGCTGTTCTTGTTCATACGAGCCAGTCCATGCATATTTAACTAAGATCCGACAATAAAAAGCTCATACACCATAGTATATGCAGATCAATTCAATGCTGTTCTTGTTCATACGAGCCAGTCCATGCATTTTAACTAAGATCCTACAATAAAAAGCTCATACACCATAGTACATGCAGATCAATTCAATGCTGTTCTTGTTCATACGAGCCAGTCCATGCATATTTAACTAAGATCCGACAATAAAAAGCTCATACACCATAGTATATGCAGATCAATTCAATGCTGTTCTTGTTCATACGAGCCAGTCCATGCATATTTAACTAAGATCCTACAATAAAAAGCTCATACACCATAGTATATGCAGATCAATTCAATGCTGTTCTTGTTCATACGAGCCAGTCGATGCATATTTAACTAAGATCCGACAATAAAAAGCTTGATGATCCCAGAATTCCTTTTGGTCATAGCTTGTATGATTTTCAAGGCGAGAACGACTGTGTGATTAGGTTTATATAAAGAGAGTATTAAACCTTGCAGAGGTAATATTTGGTTTATATAAAGAGAGTATTAAACCTTGCAGAGGTAATATTTGGTTTATATAAAGAGAGTATTAAACCTTGCAGAGGTAATATTAGGTTTATATAAAGAGAGTATTAAACCTTGCAGAGGTAATATTTGGTATATAAACCTTGCAGAGGTAATATTAGGTTTATATAAAGAGAGTATTAAACCTGGCAGAGGTAATATTTGGTTTATATAAAGAGAGTATTAAACCTTGCAGAGGTAATATTAGGTTTAAATAAAGAGAGTATTAAACCTGGCAGAGGTAATATTTGGTTTATATAAAGAGAGTATTAAACCTTGCAGAGGTAATATTTGGTTTATATAAAGAGAGTATTAAACCTGGCAGAGGTAATATTAGGTTTAAATAAAGAGTATTAAACCTTGCAGAGGTAATATTTGGTTTATATAAAGAGAGTATTAAACCTTGCAGAGGTAATATTTGGTTTATATAAAGAGAGTATTAAACCTTGCAGAGGTATATATTAAACCTTGCAGAGGTAATATTTGGTTTATATAAAGAGAGTATTAAACCTTGCAGAGGTAATATTAGGTTTATATAAAGAGAGTATTAAACCTTGCAGAGGTAATATTTGGTTTATATAAAGAGAGTATTAAACCTTGCAGAGGTAATATTTGGTTTATATAAAGAGAGTATTAAACCTTGCAGAGGTAATATTTGGTTTATATAAAGGTTTATATAAAGAGAGTATTAAACCTTGCAGAGGTAATATTTGGTTTATATAAAGAGAGTATTAAACCTTGCAGAGGTAATATTTGGTTTATATAAAGAGAGTATTAAACCTTGCAGGTAGGTTTATATAAAGAGAGTATTGGTTTATATAAAGAGAGTATTAAACCTTAATATTTGGTTTATATAAAGAGAGTATTAAACCTTGCAGAGGTAATATTTGGTTTATATAAAGAGAGTATTAAACCTTGCAGAGGTAATATTAAACCTTAATATATAAAGAGAGTATTAAACCTTGCAGAGGTAATATTAGGTTTATATAAAGAGAGTATTAAACCTTGCAGAGGTAATATTAGGTTTAAAGAGAGTATAAAGCAGAGGTATTAAAAAGAGAGTATTAAACCTTGCAGAGGTAATATTAGGTTTATATAAAGAGAGTATTAAACCTTGTAATTTTGTTTATATAAACCTTGCAGAGGTAATATTTGGTTTATATAAAGAGAGTATTAAACCTTGCAGAGGTAATATTTGGTTTATATAAAGAGAGTATTAAACCTTGCAGAGGTAATATTTGGTTTATATAAAGAGAGTATTAAACCTTGCAGAGGTAATATTTGGTTTATATAAAGAGAGTATTAAACCTTGCAGAGGTAATATTAGGTTTATATAAAGAGTATTATTAAACCTTGCAGAGGTAATATTTGGTTTATATATAAGAGAGTATTAAACCTTGCAGAGGTAATATTTGGTTTATATAAAGAGAGTATTAAACCTTGCAGAGGTAATATTTGGTTTATATAAAGAGAGTATTAAACCTTGCAGAGGTAATATTTGGTTTATAGAGGTAAATTTGGTTTAGAGAGTATTAAACCTTGCAGAGGTAATATTAGGTTTAAATAAAGAGAGTATTAAACCTTGCAGAGGTAATATTTGGTTTATATAAAGAGAGTATTAAACCTTGCAGAGGTAATATTTGGTTTATATAAAGAGAGTATTAAACCTTGCAGAGGTAATATTTGGTTTATATAAAGAGAGTATTTAACCCTTGCAGAGGTAATATTAGGTTTAAATAAAGAGAGTGTTAAACCTTGCAGAGGTAATATTTGGTGATTGATATTTAAGAATTGGACTACGAGTTCGAGGTTTCTATGAGGCATTATAGTCAACGAGGCGAGCATAGCGTCAAGTTGACTAGAAAACGAGAACGAGTAGTCTAATTGTGTTAGCATAAACCATCCAGTAGGTCAGTAGAAAATGACAGAAACAAGTTGATCTAATAATTCATCGAGAAACTCGAAATAGCAAAACGCGACGACGAAGCCGCCATTTTGTTTGTTTACCTCTATTTGGGGTCTATTGTGGCATTTTTTTTTGCTTTCTGTTGAGTTCTACATACAGTTGCTATAGCAACAAGTGTAGCAGGTTGTTATAGCAACAAGTAGCAGGTTGTTATAGCAACAAGTGTAAGCAGGTTGCTATAGCAACAAGTGTAGCAGGTTGCTATAGCAACAAGTATTAGCTAGTACAACATGACGCCATGATCTGTGGAAGGTTGCTCCTTTGGTTTAGACGACGTTTGAAAGTAGTGCGTTAAATGGATCTTGCTAAGTAGTAACACAAATGGGCTCAACAACACAACACCAGCAGCTCCAAGTAGAATCCAGAATGAGTAGTCAAGACGTGCGCGGTCTGTCGACTCAAATCCAACAGCTCTGTCTTCTTGGCGAAGAACGTTCTTTTTGAGTTGTATTTCAAATAGAGAAGCATACAAGCACACAGCAACGAGTATCAAAAAAACTGCAAAAGATCAAGAGAGTATAATAATAATAATAATAAATATGTTCTTCGGGGAGGTAGAGGGGAGGTAGGGAGGAGGGGAGGGAGGGGGATGGGGTTGGCTGAGTGAGAAATGAGCTTGTGTCACCTGTCACGTGACTTTTTAAATTTTCACTGAAGACAAACGAAAATACCATAACTGGAAAGAGCATACTAAAGTTAGTAAAAGTGGAAAGTTTGAAGAGAAGTAAGTAAATAGGGCAATAGTTACAGGCATTCAAACTTTGCCTTTTTTGTATGGGAATGTATGTTGGAAGGCAACGCTTGCCCTCCAAACGAAAAACCCATACAAATCCTTGTCAAAGCGGGAAACTTTGAAAGCCTTTAACTTTTGTCTTATTTGCTTGATTCTTTTCAAATTTTCAACTTTTACTAATTTTAGTATGCTCTTTCAAGTTATGATATTTTCGTCTGCCTTCGGTGAAAATTTAAAAAGTCACGTGACAGGTGACACAAGCCCATTGGGGTGACCTGAATTTTTTTGCAGAGAAAAAAAGGGGGGTCCTGAATTATTATTATTTTCAATTGAAGCTATTTCTCACCCAGTCAAAAGTTCACTTCCAAATCAAATCACTATAGTTGGGAACTCGTAAGCGACCACCTCTCGTAAGCGACCACAAAACTTGACATTTTGGTTGGTCGCTTACGGGAGGTTCAACTACAAATCTACAATATAAAAGTCAGTATACTAACACATATAAAGTAACAAATGAATAACTGATTAGACTACTTACAGGCAATTCCATGTACAATAAAAATCCCCAGCGAACCACAAACAATGAGATTGGGTTTGGAGAACTCATTATAGCAGGACATTGCGATTCCAATACAAATGAAAGGAAAGCTGAGGACACAAAAACCAACAGTGGCCCAAACTACCTTGTCATTGGCCAAGTTTTGAAACTCATCCTTAACTGAAAAAAAGAAAACGAAAATAATTAAAAACTACAAATTCATTCAATTTTTATTTTATTTATTTATTTTTTATTTAACAAATATTTAGACAGTACGTAGTCCAGTTAAGGCTAATTTATTGAGGTAACTAACTAACTATAATAATCGTCCGTCCGTCCGTCCGTCCGTCCGTCCGTCCGTCCGTCCGTCCGTCCGTCCGTCCGTCCGTCCGTCCGTCCGTCCGTCCGTCCGTCCGTCCGTCCGTCCGTCCGTCCGTCCGTCCGTCCGTCCGTCCGTCCGACCGACCGACTTTTTTGGGCTGCATATGTGAAGGCGCCTAAAATATTTTCCATAACTCTACTAGAGTCTTGTTTTTGTTTTGGATTATGTTATCATAGCTTTACAGGAGAAACTACAGAATACAGGGCCATTCTGTTATCATAGCTTTACAGGAGAAACTACAGAATACAGGGCCATTCTGTTATCATAGCTTTACAGGAGAAACTACAGAATACAGGGCCATTCTGTTATCATAGCTTTACAGGAGAAACTACAGAATACAGGGCCATTCTGTTATCATAGCTTTACAGGAGAAACTACAGAATACAGGGCCATTCTGTTATCATATATAGCTTTACAGGAGAAACTACAGAATACAGGGCCATTCTGTTATCATAGCTTTACAGGAGAAACTACAGAATACAGGGCCATTCTGTTATCATAGCTTTACAGGAGAAACTACAGAATACAGGGCCATTCTGTTATCATAGCTTTACAGGAGAAACTACAGAATACAGGGCCATTCTGTTATCATAGCTTTACAGGAGAAACTACAGAATACAGGGCCATTCTGTTATCATAGCTTTACAGGAGAAACTACAGAATACAGGGCCATTCTGTTATCATAGCTTTACAGGAGAAACTACAGAATACAGGGCCATTCTGTTATCATAGCTTTACAGGAGAAACTACAGAATACAGGGCCATTCTGTTATCATAGCTTTACAGGAGAAACTACAGAATACAGGGCCATTCTGTTATCATAGCTTTATACAGGAGAAACTACAGAATACAGGGCCATTCTGTTATCATAGCTTTACAGGAGAAACTACAGAATACAGGGCCATTCTGTTATCATAGCTTTACAGGAGAAACTACAGAATACAGGGCCATTCTGTTATCATAGCTTTACAGGAGAAACTACAGAATACAGGGCCATTCTGTTATCATAGCTTTACAGGAGAAACTACAGAATACAGGGCCATTCTGTTATCATAGCTTTACAGGAGAAACTACAGAATACAGGGCCATTCTGTTATCATAGCTTTACAGGAGAAACTACAGAATACAGGGCCATTCTGTTATCATAGCTTTACAGGAGAAACTACAGAATACAGGGCCATTCTGTTATCATATATAGCTTTACAGGAGAAACTACAGAATACAGGGCCATTCTGTTATCATAGCTTTACAGGAGAAACTACAGAATACAGGGCCATTCTGTTATCATAGCTTTACAGGAGAAACTACAGAATACAGGGCCATTCTGTTATCATAGCTTTACAGGAGAAACTACAGAATACAGGGCCATTCTGTTATCATAGCTTTACAGGAGAAACTACAGAATACAGGGCCATTCTGTTATCATAGCTTTACAGGAGAAACTACAGAATACAGGGCCATTCTGTTATCATATATAGCTTTACAGGAGAAACTACAGAATACAGGGCCATTCTGTTATCATAGCTTTACAGGAGAAACTACAGAATACAGGGCCATTCTGTTATCATAGCTTTACAGGAGAAACTACAGAATACAGAATACAGGGGGCCATTCTGTTATCATAGCTTTACAGGAGAAACTTTACAGGAGAAACTACAGAATACAGGGCCATTCTGTTATCATAGCTTTACAGGAGAAACTACAGAATACAGGGCCATTCTGTTATCATAGCTTTACAGGAGAAACTACAGAATACAGGGCCATTCTGTTATCATAGCTTTACAGGAGAAACTACAGAATACAGGGCCATTCTGTTATCATAGCTTTACAGGAGAAACTACAGAATACAGGGCCATTCTGTTATCATAGCTTTACAGGAGAAACTACAGAATACAGGGCCATTCTGTTATCATAGCTTTACAGGAGAAACTACAGAATACAGGGCCATTCTGTTATCATAGCTTTACAGGAGAAACTACAGAATACAGGGCCATTCTGTTATCATAGCTTTACAGGAGAAACTACAGAATACAGGGCCATTCTGTTATAGCTTTACAGGAGAAACTACAGAATACAGGGCCATTCTGTTATCATAGCTTTACAGGAGAAACTACAGAATACAGGGCCATTCTGTTATCATAGCTTTACAGGAGAAACTACAGAATACAGGGCCATTCTGTTATCATAGCTTTACAGGAGAAACTACAGAATACAGGGCCATTCTGTTATCATAGCTTTACAGGAGAAACTACAGAATACAGGGCCATTCTGTTATCATAGCTTTACAGGAGAAACTACAGAATACAGGGCCATTCTGTTATCATAGCTTTACAGGAGAAACTACAGAATACAGGGCCATTCTGTTATCATAGCTTTACAGGAGAAACTACAGAATACAGGGCCATTCTGTTATCATAGCTTTACAGGAGAAACTACAGAATACAGGGCCATTCTGTTATCATAGCTTTACAGGAGAAACTACAGAATACAGGGCCATTCTGTTATCATAGCTTTACAGGAGAAACTACAGAATACAGGGCCATTCTGTTATCATAGCTTTACAGGAGAAAAAACTACAGAATACAGGGCCATTCTGTTATCATAGCTTTACAGGAGAAACTACAGAATACAGGGCCATTCTGTTATCATAGCTTTACAGGAGAAACTACAGAATACAGGGCCATTCTGTTATCATAGCTTTACAGGAGAAACTACAGAATACAGGGCCATTCTGTTATCATAGCTTTACAGGAGAAACTACAGAATACAGGGCCATTCTGTTATCATAGCTTTACAGGAGAAACTACAGAATACAGGGCCATTCTGTTATCATAGCTTTACAGGAGAAACTACAGAATACAGGGCCATTCTGTTATCATAGCTTTACAGGAGAAACTACAGAATACAGGGCCATTCTGTTATCATAGCTTTACAGGAGAAACTACAGAATACAGGGCCATTCTGTTATCATAGCTTTACAGGAGAAACTACAGAATACAGGGCCATTCTGTTATCATAGCTTTACAGGAGAAACTACAGAATACAGGGCCATTCTGTTATCATAGCTTTACAGGAGAAACTACAGAGAGAAACTACAGAATACTACAGAATACAGGGCCATTCTGTTATCATAGCTTTACAGGAGAAAAACTACAGAATACAGGGCCATTCTGTTATCATAGCTTTACAGGAGAAACTACAGAATACAGGGCCATTCTGTTATCATAGCTTTACAGGAGAAACTACAGAATACAGGGCCATTCTGTTATCATAGCTTTACAGGAGAAACTACAGAATACAGGGCCATTCTGTTATCATAGCTTTACAGGAGAAACTACAGAATACAGGGCCATTCTGTTATCATAGCTTTACAGGAGAAACTACAGAATACAGGGCCATTCTGTTATCATAGCTTTACAGGAGAAACTACAGAATACAGGGCCATTCTGTTATCATAGCTTTACAGGAGAAACTACAGAATACAGGGCCATTCTGTTATCATAGCTTTACAGGAGAAACTACAGAATACAGGGCCATTCTGTTATCATAGCTTTACAGGAGAAACTACAGAATACAGGGCCATTCTGTTATCATAGCTTTACAGGAGAAACTACAGAATACAGGGCCATTCTGTTATCATAGCTTTACAGGAGAAACTACAGAATACAGGGCCATTCTGTTATCATAGCTTTACAGGAGAAACTACAGAATACAGGGCCATTCTGTTATCATAGCTTTACAGGAGAAACTACAGAATACAGGGCCATTCTGTTATCATAGCTTTACAGGAGAAACTACAGAATACAGGGCCATTCTGTTATCATAGCTTTACAGGAGAAACTACAGAATACAGGGCCATTCTGTTATCATAGCTTTACAGGAGAAACTACAGAATACAGGGCCATTCTGTTATCATAGCTTTACAGGAGAAACTACAGAATACAGGGCCATTCTGTTATCATAGCTTTACAGGAGAAACTACAGAATACAGGGCCATTCTGTTATCATAGCTTTACAGGAGAAACTACAGAATACAGGGCCATTCTGTTATCATAGCTTTACAGGAGAAACTACAGAATACAGGGCCATTCTGTTATCATAGCTTTACAGGAGAAACTACAGAATACAGGGCCATTCTGTTATCATAGCTTTACATACAGAATACAGGGCCATTCTGTTATCATAGCTTTACAGGAGAAACTACAGAATACAGGGCCATTCTGTTATCATAGCTTTACAGGAGAAACTACAGAATACAGGGCCATTCTGTTATCATAGCTTTACAGGAGAAACTACAGAATACAGGGCCATTCTGTTATCATAGCTTTACAGGAGAAACTACAGAATACAGGGCCATTCTGTTATCATAGCTTTACAGGAGAAACTACAGAATACAGGGCCATTCTGTTATCATAGCTTTACAGGAGAAACTACAGAATACAGGGCCATTCTGTTAATAGCTTTACTACAGAATACAGGGCCATTCTGTTATCATAGCTTTACAGGAGAAACTACAGAATACAGGGCCATTCTGTTATCATAGCTTTACAGGAGAAACTACAGAATACAGGGCCATTCTGTTATCATAGCTTTACAGGAGAAACTACAGAATACAGGGCCATTCTGTTATCATAGCTTTACAGGAGAAACTACAGAATACAGGGCCATTCTGTTATCATAGCTTTACAGGAGAAACTACAGAATACAGGGCCATTCTGTTATCATAGCTTTACAGGAGAAACTACAGAATACAGGGCCATTCTGTTATCATAGCTTTACAGGAGAAACTACAGAATACAGGGCCATTCTGTTATCATAGCTTTACAGGAGAAACTACAGAATACAGGGCCATTCTGTTATCATAGCTTTACAGGAGAAACTACAGAATACAGGGCCATTCTGTTATCATAGCTTTACAGGAGAAACTACAGAATACAGGGCCATTCTGTTATCATAGCTTTACAGGAGAAACTACAGAATACAGGGCCATTCTGTTATCATAGCTTTACAGGAGAAACTACAGAATACAGGGCCATTCTGTTATCATAGCTTTACAGGAGAAACTACAGAATACAGGGCCATTCTGTTATCATAGCTTTACAGGAGAAACTACAGAATACAGGGCCATTCTGTTATCATAGCTTTACAGGGCCATTCTGTTATCATAGCTTTAGGAGAAACTACAGAATACAGGGCCATTCTGTTATCATAGCTTTACAGGAGAAACTACAGAATACAGGGCCATTCTGTTATCATAGCTTTACAGGAGAAACTACAGAATACAGGGCCATTCTGTTATCATAGCTTTAGGAGAAAACTACAGAATACAGGGCCATTCTGTTATCATAGCTTTACAGGAGAAACTACAGAATACAGGGCCATTCTGTTATCATAGCTTTACAGGAGAAACTACAGAATACAGGGCCATTCTGTTATCATAGCTTTACAGGAGAAACTACAGAATACAGGGCCATTCTGTTATCATAGCTTTACAGGAGAAACTACAGAATACAGGGCCATTCTGTTATCATAGCTTTACAGGAGAAACTACAGAATACAGGGCCATTCTGTTATCATAGCTTTACAGGAGAAACTACAGAATACAGGGCCATTCTGTTATCATAGCTTTACAGGAGAAACTACAGAATACAGGGCCATAGCTTTACATACAGAATACAGGGCCATTCTGTTATCAGGAGAAACTACAGAATACAGGGCCATTCTGTTATCATAGCTTTACAGGAGAAACTACAGAATACAGGGCCATTCTGTTATCATAGCTTTACAGGAGAAACTACAGAATACAGGGCCATTCTGTTATCATAGCTTTACAGGAGAAACTACAGAATACAGGGCCATTCTGTTATCATAGCTTTACAGGAGAAACTACAGAATACAGGGCCATTCTGTTATCATAGCTTTACAGGAGAAACTACAGAATACAGGGCCATTCTGTTATCATAGCTTTACAGGAGAAACTACAGAATACAGGGCCATTCTGTTATCATAGCTTTACAGGAGAAACTACAGAATACAGGGCCATTCTGTTATCATAGCTTTACAGGAGAAACTACAGAATACAGGGCCATTCTGTTATCATAGCTTTACAGGAGAAACTACAGAATACAGGGCCATTCTGTTATCATAGCTTTACAGGAGAAACTACAGAATACAGGGCCATTCTGTTATCATAGCTTTACAGGAGAAACTACAGAATACAGGGCCATTCTGTTATCATAGCTTTACAGGAGAAACTACAGAATACAGGGCCATTCTGTTATCATAGCTTTACAGGAGAAACTACAGAATACAGGGCCATTCTGTTATCATAGCTTTACAGGAGAAACTACAGAATACAGGGCCATTCTGTTATCATAGCTTTACAGGAGAAACAGGGCCATTCTGTTATATAGCACAGAATACAGAATACAGGCCATTCTGTTATCATAGCTTTACAGGAGAAACTACAGAATACAGGGCCATTCTGTTATCATAGCTTTACAGGAGAAATCATAGCTTTACAGAAAACTACAGAATACAGGGCCATTCTGTTATCATAGCTTTACAGGAGAAACTACAGAATACAGGGCCATTCTGTTATCATAGCTTTACAGGAGAAACTACAGAATACAGGGCCATTCTGTTATCATAGCTTTACAGGAGAAACTACAGAATACAGGGCCATTCTGTTATCATAGCTTTACAGGAGAAACTACAGAATACAGGGCCATTCTGTTATCATAGCTTTACAGGAGAGAAACTACAGAATACAGGGCCATTCTGTTATCATAGCTTTACAGGAGAAACTACAGAATACAGGGCCATTCTGTTATCATAGCTTTACAGGAGAAACTACAGAATACAGGGCCATTCTGTTATCATAGCTTTATCATAGCTTTACAGGGAGAAACTACAGAATACAGGGCCATTCTGTTATCATTTACAGGAGAAACTAGCTTTACAGGAGAAACTACAGAATACAGGGCCATTCTGTTATCATAGCTTTACAGGAGAAACTACAGAATACAGGGGAGAAACTATTCTGTTATCATAGCTTTACAGGAGAAACTACAGAATACAGGGCCATTCTGTTATCATAGCTTTACAGGAGAAAGAATACTACAGAATACAGGGCCATTCTGTTATCATAGCTTTACAGGAGAAACTACAGAATACAGGGCCATTCTGTTATCATAGCTTTACAGAATACAGGGCCATTTCTGTTATCATAGCTTTACAGGAGAAACTACAGAATACAGGGCCATTCTGTTATCATAGCTTTACAGGAGAAAACTACAGAATACAGGGCCATTCTGTTATCATAGCTTTACAGGAGAAACTACAGAATACAGGGCCATTCTGTTATCATAGCTTTACAGGAGAAACTACAGAATACAGGGCCATTCTGTTATCATAGCTTTACAGGAGAAACTACAGAATACAGGGCCATTCTGTTATCATAGCTTTACAGGAGAAACTACAGAATACAGGGCCATTCTGTTATCATAGCTTTACAGGAGAAACTACATAGAATACAGGGAATACTACAGAATACAGGGCCATTCTGTTATCATAGCTTTACAGGAGAAACTACAGAATACAGGGCATTCTGTTTCATAGTTATCATAGCTTTACAGGAGAAACTACTACAGAATACAGGGCCATTCTGTTATCATAGCTTTACAGGAGAAACTACAGAATACAGGAGAAAGCTTTACAGGAGAAACTACAGAATACAGGGCCATTCTGTTATCATAGCTTTACAGGAGAAACTACAAAATACAGAATACAGGGCCATTCTGTTATCATAGCTTTACAGGAGAAACTACAGAATACAGGGCCATACTGAATACTTTACAGGAGGGCCATTCTGTTATCATAGCTTTACAGGAGAAACTACAGGAGAAACTACAGAATACAGGGCCATTCTGTTATCATAGCTTTACAGGAGAAACTACAGAATACAGGGCCATTCTGTTATCATAGCTTTACAGGAGAAACTACAGAATACAGGGCCATTCTGTTATCATAGCTTTACAGGAGAAACTACAGAATACAGGGCCATTCTGTTATCATAGCTTTACAGGAGAAACTACAGAATACAGGGCCATTCTGTTATCATAGCTTTACAGGAGAAACTACAGAATACAGGGCCATTCTGTTATCATAGCTTTACAGGAGAAACTACAGAATACAGGGCCATTCTGTTATCATAGCTTTACAGGAGAAACTACAGAATACAGGGCCATTCTGTTATCATAGCTTTACAGGAGAAACTACAGAAATACAGGGCCATTCTGTTATCATAGCTTTACAGGAGAAACTACAGAATACAGGGCCATTCTGTTATCATAGCTTTACAGGAGAAACTACAGAATACAGGGCCATTCTGTTATCATAGCTTTACAGGAGAAACTACAGAATACAGGGCCATTCTGTTATCATAGCTTTACAGGAGAAACTACAGAATACAGGGCCATTCTGTTATCATAGCTTTACAGGAGAAACTACAGAATACAGGGCCATTCTGTTATCATAGCTTTACAGGAGAAACTACAGAATACAGGGCCATTCTGTTATCATAGCTTTACAGGAGAAACTACAGAATACAGGGCCATTCTGTTATCATAGCTTTACAGGAAAAACTACAGAATACAGGGCCATTCTGTTATCATAGCTTTACAGGAGAAACTACAGAATACAGGGCCATTCTGTTATCATAGCTTTACAGGAGAGGAAAACTACAGAATACAGGGCCATTCTGTTATCATAGCTTTACAGGAGAAACTACAGAATACAGGGCCATTCTGTTATCATAGCTTTACAGGAGAAACTACAGAATACAGGGCCATTCTGTTATCATAGCTTTACAGGAGAAACTACAGAATACAGGGCCATTCTGTTATCATAGCTTTACAGGAGAAACTACAGAATACAGGGCCATTCTGTTATCATAGCTTTACAGGAGAAACTACAGAATACAGGGCCATTCTGTTATCATAGCTTTACAGGAGAAACTACAGAATACAGGGCCATTCTGTTATCATAGCTTTACAGGAGAAACTACAGAATACAGGGCCATTCTGTTATCATAGCTTTACAGGAGAAACTACAGAATACAGGGCCATTCTGTTATCATAGCTTTACAGGAGAAACTACAGAATACAGGGCCATTCTGTTATCATAGCTTTACAGGAGAAACTACAGAATACAGGGCCATTCTGTTATCATAGCTTTACAGGAGAAACTACAGAATACAGGGCCATTCTGTTATCATAGCTTTACAGGAGAAACTACAGAATACAGGGCCATTCTGTTATCATAGCTTTACAGGAGAAACTACAGAATACAGGGCCATTCTGTTATCATAGCTTTACAGGAGAAACTACAGAATACAGGGCCATTCTGTTATCATAGCTTTACAGGAGAAACTACAGAATACAGGGCCATTCTGTTATCATAGCTTTACAGGAGAAACTACAGAATACAGGGCCATTCTGTTATCATAGCTTTACAGGAGAAACTACAGAATACAGGGCCATTCTGTTATCATAGCTTTACAGGAGAAACTACAGAATACAGGGCCATTCTGTTATCATAGCTTTACAGGAGAAACTACAGAATACAGGGCCATTCTGTTATCATAGCTTTACAGGAGAAACTACAGAATACAGGGCCATTCTGTTATCATAGCTTTACAGGAGAAACTACAGAATACAGGGCCATCTCAGGGCCATTCTGTTATCATATAGCTTTACAGGAGAAACTACAGAATACAGGGCCATTCTGTTATCATAGCTTTACAGGAGAAACTACAGAATACAGGGCCATTCTGTTATCATAGCTTTACAGGAGAAACTACAGAATACAGGGCCATTCTGTTATCATAGCTTTACAGGAGAAACTACAGAATACAGGGCCATTCTGTTATCATAGCTTTACAGGAGAAACTACAGAATACAGGGCCATTCTGTTATCATAGCTTTACAGGAGAAACTACAGAATACAGGGCCATTCTGTTCCACCTCACTTTCATGTGTCAGCACTGACTTTGTAGAACAGGACATAATGTTATCTATTGTTATTCAAATAAGATATTGTTAATGTTGAAATGACAGTTTGTTTCTTTTGTGAACCTATTATTATAGATATATTCTGGTTCGCTCATGGCAGCAAAACATTCTTTGAAGAGCTTATTCGATGGTATTCTTATATTACGGAAGGAAATGACCCATTTTTGAATGAATCAATATTTCAATGAAACACAAATACCTGCTGTAACTGGTGTATACACCTATTTCAAAAAACGTTGGCATCTGAAATCTGAATCTGTGACCTAAAAACACTCGTGAGTCACACTATTCGCCAACGCACGGTCTTCGCCTAATGGTCGTGGCATATTCCAGTAATTACAAGATAGATCACAACTTATACCCACAATAATAATAAAGTTTTTGTGCATTATAACCCTCTCGGTCTCAGATTTCAGATTCCAACGTTTTTTAAAATAGGTGTATATCGATGAAGGTATTAATCAAGTCTATGTGCTTCAACATCAATTATTAACCATAGAAACAGTTCGACATACCCAAAATTAACCCACGTATGAATACAGATGGCGGTAGTATAGATGGTAGAGTGATGTAAAAGTAGATTGTAGTCAGGTGATCCAGTGTTGTGGAGGTAAAATAGGCCGATAAAGATTGATTCAAGGTCCGTGCTGTCATTCACTTGACTTCAAACAATTTCCATTGAAAAAAATACAATTTCGACAACGAACCACAGTCTACATATCATAGAATGAATACAGCAAACCACATCTTTAGACGGGAACTCTTAAAACTAGCTTGCCTGAAATAAGATATTTCGTCGGTAAATTAAGGATTTTTCGAAATAAAAACTGTATATAACAGATATTGAATGCAGCTAAGTTTTACACAGAATATATAGAAACAAGACGGGACCCTATATCATAAGACGCTTATGAATAGGATTTTGACCCACTAAACTCCTAACAAGTGTTTGTTTATGTCATACACGATACATACTTTATTTGTATCTCCTTATTTGCCCGACGTTCAGTTACGATGATAATAATAATCGATGCTGTTAGAATGCATACAATCGCTTACCATTAAAATCTCTTGGTCGGTCACCAAGTCCCGAGTTTTGTGTAACAGATCCAGCAAACAATCCAAAGTGTTTCGTCCCTCCATCTTTTTCTGGTGTTTGACGATCATCACCTTTATAAAGGAGATCTGCATTCACCCAGTACTTGGTAGTTAGAGCCACCACAATCATAACGATCGCACCAAACGCAACTACGGCCGACAAGATCCCCAATCCCTTTCGCTTAAGAACGTTCGCCATTTTTTTTACAAATCCAAAAGTTTCGATTGTTGACAAAAAGAAAGAACGAAAGAAAGTGGTAGTCACCTATACATCGCAAGTTTCAGAACGATCAGAACATTTGGAATCATGGAGTTTCTGTTGTACAATATCACGACCGTCTGTATAAATGTTTGTCAATCGCAACCATGATTAAATTAAGTTAGATGTGATACGCGTAGCCAATCACGATAGAGAAGAACAAAACGTTATAATTTAGAGTCATTTTCGTATGAGTGGGAAAGCTACGGTACCGTGACACTCAAGTGGCTTCCTTTCTGAACCAATCAAAAAGCGTGCAGAACATTTCATCCAATCAAACTCTTTCAATACGGCACGGTACCGTAAACGACTCTAATGCACACACACGTGTTACACGCTATTCGTTAATTGGTGCAGGAAACATGTCACGCAATGCATCAACCAGGAAAATCACATGTCATTCTGCAGTATAAATAGTAAACATTGAAGCAAGTCAGTAAAATGGCACAACATTGAGTTTACAAGAAACCTTCACTGTAACATACACCATATGTCACACCATAATATAGTGGTAAGTACAACTTGAATAGAAACATACTTATATGTTACAAGGTAGAGTGCAATTTAGAAAAGCGTGAAATATATTTCACGCTTTTCTAAATTGCACTCTACCTTGTAACATATAGTACTAATTTTAAATAGTACTAAATAGTGCTATTTCTATTGTTTTCTATTGTTTCATTAGTGCTATTTAGTACTAATTAGTTATTTAGTTTTCAAGCTTTTCTAAATTGCACTACGAGTGGTTTTCATAAAACACCATACTGAACAACTATGATATAACACATGCTCTGATTGGCCAAAGGATGTGCATACCACGTACTCTATGGCTGCGTTCACACTGGGACTTTCTTCTCGATTAAAGCCGGTCATGTTTGCTTAAGCGTTCACACACAAAGTTGAATACCACGAACTATTGCCGGCAAAGAGCTAAACTTCAAAGAAAAAGCCAATGTTTACTTAGACGGTTCGAACCCAGTTCCGAACTAGGGTTGTAGCCGTACCACAACACAAGCAACCAATCAAATGAGTTCTTGAGTTAATTGAATTAATTAAGCGTGTGAATTTGGCGATAATGGTACCGAGTTCTTCTTTTCTCTTGTTGAAGCTTCAAGTATTTGGCTTTCGCTACGTCTTCAGCCATTTTTTCAACTTGGCGCGCGATTGAATTCCCGACAATGATAGGAGTGACGACAGCAATGTGACAGCTCAGCTCGGTAACTTATCGCGTGTGTGAACGCTTTACTCTAACCATTAATTGCTATGTAAACATTTAACGTCTTGATTATAGATCGAAAAGTCCCAGTGCATACCACGTACTCTATGAGAGCAAATAGCATGTGCGCGTGATTGGCCAAAGGATGTGCATACCACGTACTCTGAGAGCAAATAGCATGTGCGCGTGATTGGCCAAAGGATGTGCATACCACGTACTCTCTGAGAGCACATAGCATGTGCGCGTGATTGGCCAAAGGATGTGCATACCACGTACTCTGAGAGCAAATAGCATGTGCGCGTGATTGGCCAAAGGATGTGCATACCACGTACTCTACGAGAGCACATAGCATGTGCGCGTGATTGGCCAAAAGATGTGCATACCACGTACTCTACGAGAGCAAATAGCATGTGCGCGTGATTGGCCAAAGGATGTGCATACCACGTACTCTATGAGAGCAAATAGCATGAGCGCGCATGCATATATTCAAACATTTTTGTAACAAACAAAAACTTGCCTTAAAATCATAATTGTATTTTATAAAAGAACAAGACGCTCAATGAGCGTACATTCGGGCATTATGACAATGACAGTTGCGTGACGAGGGAGACTATGTGTCGGTGAGCATAGATAAAGATCTCCGAATCGTACGTCTTCAGTACGTACTTGGTACGACCAAGGTCAGATGGTTCTGATAACGTCTTTCGTTTGTTCGTTGTCGCAGAGGAAAGTCGGTCAAATAAAAGGACTCAAAAATCATTCCCGAAATTCGTATTTTTTAAACATCGTCTATTCATGTCAAACTATATTATGTGACGAAGCTCGACGAAGCTGTCTCTGCCTATAAATTCCATGCCTTCGATGTGTCCGAAATTCATTCCGAAACCCTTCACAATGACGAACAGCGTGTGACATATGCGAGTGGAGCGTTTCTTTTCTTCAAGTTGGATACATAAAAGTGTTACGTTCGAAGTTATCCCCGAATCATTTTCGTACATTGATTGACCTTGCTCAGTCCGTGGCGGCCTATATGCTTTGATGAAGTTTTGAAGTACGATTTTTACGATTCCTTTTCCTTCTGAATTTTTCAAACGTGGAATAAAATAAACTTCAATCATTATATTTCTCAGAAATGTGTTTCATTTTATTGTCGGATACCTTTTAAACGGGTTTTTGAAACCACGGCGTGACGGCAGTCATGCAGCAAGCACAGCGACATTATCTGCCGAGTAATCTTGAAACTCGATACGATCAAATACTTCGCATTCTGTGTACTACGAAGAAAAAAAAAAAAAAAAGCGCATTTTATAACTCGGGCTTCCTCCGCTGTGTTCTGTGCAGTTATAGAGTACTTGGGGACTGATAAGAATATGAAAGAAGTGGCGAGAAGTAGCGACTTCTCTCGTGTTCTGATCGGACCACGTGTGCTTTATAAATGCACAGAGCACGTGCACGCGTTTTCTATTTATTCAGTGAAATAGAAACTATTAGTTAGTTAGTGTGTAATATAGTCAAATGAAAATAAAAGAACACAATAGTGTAATAATGTTTATCATATTCATTAATAATTCATGAGCAAAACACAATAGAAGGGGAAGGGGTCTCGGCTGGTCCCGGCAAAAAGTCAGAGTCCCGCAAAATTTCAGTCAAATTTCGCGGGTCTGAAAGTTTCGCTTTTTCGGAAAAAGCTGTCTCGAATTTTGAAAACAAAGAAAATCGGCGAAAAAGCGTCTCAGGCTCGCAAAAATATGCTCGCAAAGTCTCGCCTTGGCCTTTTGATACCCCTAATAGAAACCATAACCATGGCAGAGGTTGTATTTCTGATAGAAAAAGTCGTCTTCATTTGCATAGACTTTAACTTTGATTTTCTTGGCCAAACTTACTGGTATCTTGAAAATTATAGTAGAACATGATTTTATACATATGTGGATATGATAAGTCCGATACAATATTCACAACCTGAACCATACTACTCATTGTATTTGCCATACAGTACGGTGCATGTTGAATTATAAGAGCTGAAAGACCACTAGTACCGAACCAATCAGATTGCAGGATTTGCAATAGACTACTGGATGGTTTATGCTACCGTAATGCGTATTAGACTAATGCCTAGTTGACAGGTTTATGAAAACCACTTTTATGGTACATCTTTCTTGTAACTATTTTAATAGGTTGACCGTAGACAGTACAACAAAGAAAACTTGATACATCATTCTATTATCTGGTACTAACATTAACTACTTCCCAACAAAAACCTACAAGACAAAAGTACACATTGTAAGCAAGAAAAGAGAGTTGCAAATTGACAAGAGAGAATGCTTACCATTCATTTCGGCATGTTACTGCAGCACTTCTTACTAATCTTTTATTGTCATCCAATGTTGGACCAAGGTTTTTTATGACTTTGAACTTGTAAACATAAACCTAGTATTTTACAAAGCAAATGACCATTGTAAAAGAAGAATGACAAAATAATAATAATAATAATAATAATAATAATAATAATAATAATAATAATAATAATAATAATAATAATAATAATAATAATGACTTACAACATGGTGTGGCAGTGTTGTCATGGCACCAAGGCACTTTAAAGATTCAATACGCACATTCTAATCATAAAACATACAAGATTGTTATTTGCTTTATTTCAATTACTCAGTGTTCTAAATGAACCTTAAATACTTACCATTGAAGATTCCAACTTAACAAGTCTCAAGAAATTAGGTATAAGTGATGTGACTTGTCTAGTGACGGCTTCTGGTGCATCAAATACCAGGGAGTAGAGTGTTTGTAATGATGATATAAGCAAACTGGGTTGATCATGTGACAAGGACTGGATTAGTAGAGGCATTAACTACCAACAAACACAAAGGCATTACTTAATGGTGCATAATAAAATAATTAATCATTAATATTGATCAATACTTACATTAACTAATAATTAATATTGATCAATACTTACATTAACTAATAATTAATATTGATCAATACTTACATTAACTAATAATTAATATTGATCAATACTTACATTAACTAATAATTAATATTGATCAATACTTACATTAGGAATTTCTGACATCAAAACCTGTTTAGGGATCCACTGTAGTAAATGTGACAAGGCAGTAAGGTAAGTGTATTTATACCCTGCAGAACAAAACAAATAGCTTACAACTAGTGACTTTGTTTGATTAAAACTACTTCACTAAAATGCCAACCTGGAAAAGCTGATTGAAACCCAGAAAGCAGCAGTGGAAGGGTTTCCATGAAGAGTCTTTGTCTGTACATTATCTAAGACAGTTTATAAATATAAAGTGAATAATAATAATAATAATAATAATAATAATAATAATAATAATAATAATAATAATAATAATAATAATAATATATGTGATAATAATAATAATAATAATAGTAATAATAGTAATAATAATAAAAATAATAATAATGATAAAAATAGAGAGATTGAGTAGAAAAAACATTATATATTAAACATATATACATACCCTAATATCTGCATGCATACTGGTAGTCATGATATCCTCACTATCAACTATCAGAATGTAAAATCCATCACATGCAACTTTGCCCAAGTCATCGTTGTCAAACAAGCTGATTATCTGAGTCACAATTGTACACTCATGGTTTATCAATAAGTATTGTACAGAAGACTGGTTTATCAATAAGTATTGTACAGAAGACTGGTTTATCAATAAGTATTGTACAGAAGACTGGTTTATCAATAAGTATTGTACAGAAGACTGGTTTATCAATAAGTACTGTACAGAAGACTGGTTTATCAATAAGTATTGTACAGAAGACTGGTTTATCAATAAGTATTGTACAGAAGACTGGTTTATCAATAAGTATTGTACAGAAGACTGGTTTATCAATAAGTATTGTACAGAAGACTGGTTTATCAATAAGTATTGTACAGAAGACTGGTTTATCATCAATAAGTATTGTACAGAAGACTGGTTTATCAATAAGTATTGTACAGAAGACTGGTTTATCAATAAGTACTGTACAGAAGACTGGTTTATCAATAAGTATTGTACAGAAGACTGGTTTATCAATAAATATTGTACAGAAGACTGGTTTATCAATATATATTGTACAGAAGACTGGTTTATCAATAAGTATTGTACAGAAGACTGGTTTATCAATAAGTATTGTACAGAAGACTGGTTTATCAATAAGTATTGTACAGAAGACTGGTTTATCAATAAGTACTGTACAGAAGACTGGTTTATCAATAAGTATTGTACAGAAGACTGGTTTATCAATAAGTACTGTACAGAAGACTGGTTTATCAATAAGTACTGTACAGAAGACTGGTTTATCAATAAGTACTGTACAGAAGACTGGTTTATCAATAAGTACTGTACAGAAGACTGGTTTATCAATAAGTATTGTACAGAAGACTGGTTTATCAATAAGTACTATACAGAAGACTGGTTTATCAATAAGTACTGTACAGAAGACTGGTTTATCAATAAGTATTGTACAGAAGACTGGTTTATCAATAAGTATTGTACAGAAGACTGGTTTATCAATAAGTATTGTACAGAAGACTGGTTTATCAATAAGTACTGTACAGAAGACTGGTTTATCAATAAGTATTGTACAGAAGACTGGTTTATCAATAAGTATTGTACAGAAGACTGGTTTATCAATAAGTATTGTACAGAAGACTGGTTTATCAATAAGTATTGTACAGAAGACTGGTTTATCAATAAGTATTGTACAGAAGACTGGTTTATCAATAAGTATTGTACAGAAGACTGGTTTATCAATAAGTATTGTACAGAAGACTGGTTTATCAATAAGTATTGTACAGAAGACTGGTTTATCAATAAGTATTGTACAGAAGACTGGTTTATCAATAAGTATTGTACAGAAGACTGGTTTATCAATAAGTATTGTACAGAAGACTGGTTTATCAATAAGTACTGTACAGAAGACTGGTTTATCAATAAGTATTGTACAGAAGACTGGTTTATCAATAAGTATTGTACAGAAGACTGGTTTATCAATAAGTATTGTACAGAAGACTGGTTTATCAATAAGTACTGTACAGAAGACTGGTTTATCAATAAGTATTGTACAGAAGACTGGTTTATCAATAAGTATTGTACAGAAGACTGGTTTATCAATAAGTATTGTACAGAAGACTGGTTTATCAATAAGTATTGTACAGAAGACTGGTTTATCAATAAGTATTGTACAGAAGACTGGTTTATCAATAAGTACTGTACAGAAGACTGGTTTATCAATAAGTACTGTACAGAAGACTGGTTTATCAATAAGTATTGTACAGAAGACTGGTCTATCAATAAGTATTGTACAGAAGACTGGTTTATCAATAAATATTGTACAGAAGACTGGTCTATCAATAAGTACTGTACAGAAGACTGGTTTATCAATAAGTATTGTACAGAAGACTGGTTTATCAATAAGTATTGTACAGAAGACTGGTTTATCAATAAATATTGTACAGAAGACTGGTTTATCAATAAGTATTGCACAGAAGACTGGTTTATCAATATATATTGTACAGAAGACTGGTTTATCAATAAGTATTGTGTACAGAAGACTGGTTTATCAATAAGTATTGTACAGAAGACTGGTTTATCAATAAATATTGTACAGAAGACTGGTTTATCAATAAGTATTGTACAGAAGACTGGTTTATCAATAAGTATTGTACAGAAGACTGGTTTATCAATAAGTACCGTACAGAAGACTGGTTTATCAATAAATATTGTACAGAAGACTGGTTTATCAATAAGTATTGTACAGAAGACTGGTTTATCAATAAGTATTGTACAGAAGACTGGTTTATCAATAAATATTGTACAGAAGACTGGTTTATCAATAAGTATTGTACAGAAGACTGGTTTATCAATAAGTATTGTACAGAAGACTGGTTTATCAATAAGTACCGTACAGAAGACTGGTTTATCAATAAATATACAAAACTTAGACTTGTTGGCAGTGATTTACCTTCTTAATACATTCTGTAGATGTGGGATGAGAACGAATAACAAGAGCTCTTGTTATCTGAAATAACAAATATTCATAGATTACTTTAAAGCAATAATCATACTTGCCGCAGGTCAATTACACTCACCCAAAGCAAAGTAATCAGCAAACTCCAATGTTGTTTATGGTATTTACTGTCAGTAATACAAGGCCATATAGTGTTCATTAGGTGTTGTAACAAGGTGTTCATTTGTTCACCTAACAAATATACAACTCAACCATAATTAAATATTCCTGTTGTTTATTCTAGGTTTCTTCTACATTGTATATTTAATTTGTTTTGTCCCAAGCTTTTGGGTCATAATGGCCCATCATCATCATCATCATCTCTTCTTGTCGTGCCGCTCATCAGGCCGCTATGCTGTCAGACCAGCCCTTCCTGTTTTGGCCATGTCCCAGTTCTTCCATCCAGTTTTATCTCTCTCCTTTACCACAGTCCTTCTCAAGGTTGCTTTTGATCTCCCTCTTGCCCTTCGACTCTCTGGCATCCACCCTAGGGCTGTCATACAGTTGTTTTCTCTCTCCTTTCTAAACACATGCCCTAACCAGTTCCACCTCCTATGTCATGTCTCGCAACTTTTAAAAAGTCATTGATCTCAGTTATCTCACCAACTCTCTTGTTTGTTATCTTTTGCTCATGTCTCTTTTCCTAACTTCTTTTTTTTAAATTATTCTTATCAATTCACTTTAATGACTTATTAATTGACTTATTGATTGCCTTATTGATTAACTTATTAATTGCCTTATTAATTGACTTATTAACAGACTTGACTTATTAATTGACTTATCGACTTATTAATAACATTATTGACTTATTAATTGCCTTATTAACTTATTAATTGACTTATCGACTTATTAATAACATTATTGACTTATTAATTGCCTTATTGACTTATTAATTGACTTATCGACTTATTAATAACATTATTGACTTATTAATTGCCTTATTAACTTATTAATTGACTTATTGATTAACTTGTTATTGACTTATTATTATTATTATTATAACTGGTTTATTTGAGCCCTTTGCAGTTAAACTGAATTACAGGCTAATGCGCTAAATACATAATGAATAATTGAGTTATTAATTGGATTAGGGCAATTGCCCTATACCACTATGACGTAACGGCTTATTTATGAGGGGGACAGAATCGTGAAGAACAATAGAATTTTGAACTAAATCTGCTCTGCTGAGGTTCGCTTGATTTCAAATTGGCTAGTTTCCAGATATTATATTCATCGATACTTTTCCCACAATATTTACTGTGTTTGGTGACTTTTATCACTTTCAGACCGTCTGTAAAATACATTTATTTGGGGAATCCTTTGTGTTGTTGCTGTTTTGTCCCCCTCTAGCGACCATGATCCTTAGCGTTTAAACAATAGATTGTTTTGATTTGACGTCATAGTGGTATAGGGCAATTCCACTTAGAAGCACATGCAGTACCACTGAGCACATATTTATTTTCCATTTATATATATAAAGTTATGTATTGTTATGTTTATTGCTTTGTGTGTTTGTTTTCTTGGCGATTATAACAGCTTTTCACATGCCCCTGAAGATGGGTCAATGACCATAAAACTTGGGGTAAAACAAATGTAAATATATAACGTAGAAGAAAGCAAGAATAAATAATAACTAAATAGTACTTTTCTAGGCATAAATACTAGCAAACAAACAAACCTTCATTCATCTTGTTAATGAGACCTGCTAGACACTTTGCAGCACTAATGTTTGTCCTCTTATGGGAAGAGTAGCAGGCCATATATTGTATCTTGGACAACAGGATGTTATACTTTGGAATACACACCTAGTAATACATATATGTTAGTTAAGAAAATATACCACACAACCATACTCCACTCAACCACATAACCACTCAACCACATAACCACACAAACACTCAACCACATAACCACTCAACCACATAACCACACAAACACTCAACCACATAACCACTCAACCACATAACCACACAAACACTCAACCACATAACCACTCAACCACATAACCACACAAACACTCAACCACATAACCACATAACCACTCAACAACATAACCACTCAACCACACAAACACTCAACCACACAAACACTCAACCACATAACCACTCAACAACAAACACTCAACCACACAAACACAACCACTCAAACACCACATCAACCACCCAACCACACAATCACTCAACCACACAAACACTCAACCACAAAAACACTCAACCACACAAACACTCAACCACACAAACACTCAGCCACACAAACACTCAACCACACAAACACTCAACCACACAAACACTCAACCACACAATCACTCAACCACATAACCACTCAACCACATAACCACTCAACCACATAACCACTCAACCACATCAACCACACAAACACTCAACCACACAGACACTCAGCCACACAATTACACAACCACACAACCACCCTCAACCACAGAAACAGTCAATCACACAACCACTCAACCACCACATCAACCACTCAATCACAAAATTTATAAATCTTTTAACAGATGGCCTATGTCAGCAAAGCTTCTGTGAAGAGAATATATAAATAAATATAAAAGATAACCCACTCAATCACTCAACCACCACATCAACCACTCAATCACACAACCACCACATCAACCATTCAATCACACAACCACTCAACCACCACATCAACCACTCAATCACACAACCACCACATCAATCACACAACCACCACATCAACCACTCAATCACACAACCACTCAACCACCACATCAACCACTCAATCACCACATCAACCACTCAATCACACAACCACCACATCAATCACACAACCACCACATCAACCACACAACCACCACATCAACCACTCAATCACACAACCACCACATCAACCACTCAATCACACAACCACCACATCAATCACACAACCACCACATCAACCACTCAACCACCACATCAACCACTCAATCACACAACCACCACATCAATCACACAACCACCACATCAACCACACAACCACCACATCAACCACTCAATCACACAACCACCACATCAACCACTCAATCACACAACCACCACATCAATCACACAACCACCACATCAACCAAACAACCACCACATCAACCACTCAATCACACAACCACCACATCAACCACTCAATCACACAACCACCACATCAATCACACAACCACCACATCAACCACCACATCAACCACTCAATCACACAACCACCACATCAACCACTCAACCACACAAACACTCAACCACAAAACTAACCTCTTTTCTGGCTGAACAGAGTACAGAAGTTAATATTCCAATGAGTTGAGTTTGTTGCCAAGGAGATGTTACCTAAGTATGAAAACTTAAAGTCATTTGAAGGCAGGTGATCAGCATGAAAACAAATTTACTTACCTCCAACGGCATGAATATTGTGTCTTTATACATATCCAGTGAATTTGGTAATCTACCATCCACAAAGAGATCTACAACTAAATGTAATGTTTTATCTGCAGATCTACAAAAGTAACAATACAAAACGATATAATAAATCTATAACACAGTAAAAAAGAGTATAACTACTTAACTTTACTAATATGAATACAAATTATATGTACGATTGTGCAAAGTGATATTTTGGAACAAATAGATGTTTCATTTATACTCACGCTGATTGACTTGTAATTACTCTAAGTACAGAGCTTATAACTTCAAGAATATCTGGTTCAAACACTATATTCAGTTGAGTACCTACAAATAAGTTACCAGTATTTAAAATATCCAATCTGTATATTAGTATATACTTTTATGTGTTTACCCTCTTTAAATAAAGTCTTCATCATCATTCATCAGTTTGTTAATGCTTACCCTGGAGTACAGGCTCTAATACCAGACACAAAACATCTGGTACCAACTCATCATTCATCAGTATATACAATTGTTAATGCTTACCCTGGAGTACAGGCTCTAATACCAGACACAAAACATCTGGTACCAACTCATCATTCATCAGTATATACAATTGTTAATGCTTACCCTGGAGTACAGGCTCTAATACCAGACACAAAACATCTGGTACCAACTCATCATTCATCAGTATATACAATTGTTAATGCTTACCCTGGAGTACAGGCTCTAATACCAGACACAAAACATCTGGTACCAACTCATCATTCATCAGTATATACAATTGTTAATGCTTACCCTGGAGTACAGGCTCTAATACCAGACACAAAACATCTGGTACCAACTCATCATTCATCAGTATATACAATTGTTAATGCTTACCCTGAAGTACAGGCTCTAATACCAGACACAAAACATCTGGTACCAACTCATCATTCATCAGTATATACAATTGTTAATGCTTACCCTGGAGTACAGGCTCTAATACCAGACACAAAACATCTGGTACCAACTCATCATTCATCAGTATATACAATTGTTAATGCTTACCCTGGAGTACAGGCTCTAATACCAGACACAAAACATCTGGTACCAACTCATCATTCATCAGTATATACAATTGTTAATGCTTACCCTGGAGTACAGGCTCTAATACCAGACACAAAACATCTGGTACCAACTCATCATTCATCAGTATATACAATTGTTAATGCTTACCTTGGAGTACAGGCTCTAATACCAGACACAAAACATCTGGTACCAACTCATCATTCATCAGTATATACAATTGTTAATGCTTACCCTGAAGTACAGGCTCTAATACCAGACACAAAACATCTGGTACCAACTCATCATTCATCAGTATATACAATTGTTAATGCTTACCCTGGAGTACAGGCTCTAATACCAGACACAAAACATCTGGTACCAACTCATTAGAATAGTACTCAAGAGGAACTACTTTGTGCTTTAAAGTCCCTAAAAATAGGAATTATTGTTAGTAATAAAAGGTTTATCCCTCATTTGTTGTTATACATGTAAGACTGGTGGAAGGGCCGGTTGGGGTATAGGGGTGCCCAATGCCTTATCACCTTCTAGGAGTGATTTGCTGTGTGACGTGAATGCAGTGGGAATAGTACTCCTTTGTGACCTTTCTTTCATTTTACAATTTTACCCTCCTCCTCCCCCTTTCATTATCCAGCCATAAGCATGTAGCGGTTTGTAGCCCTCACCTTTGATGGGTTAGATATGTGATATGTAAGACTGTTCACCTGAATTATTATGGTTTATTAAAAGCAGCTATGTGTTTTTAGCACATAGGAAAATTTTATCCAAAACTCGTCTTGTGTGGTGTCAATTTTACTCCCCATCAAACGGAGCTAGCTCTGACAGCAAGAAATTATTTTTGATAAATACAATACATTAATAAATGTATAAAACTACATCATATTTTTAGTTTTATGATAATAAGTACACTAACCCTCCACCACAGATAGAAGACTCTTGAATGTTTTTGTACTTTTGGACTTTATAGCATCTGTTACTTGATCAACTATCAAAATGTACCAATTATTATTATTAGCTAGCAATGCTGGACTAGTGTAAGTCTCATAATTCAGAGTGTCATAACTATTGTAGTACATATGTATGTATTGTGTTGGTGTATTTCTAAATCTCTATTAAATGAACCAGTCAAACATGTCATCTTTGAGAAATTACAGTTTCTATACAATATACCATTTCTTCATTCGATTGACTGCCTCTCAAACAAAAGGACCAAGTTACTCACCATGTACTAGTGGTTTCCATGGTGATGTAGTCAAAGTACTACTGCAGTAATACTGCTGTCAAGGTGTTACTCACCATGTACTAATGGTTTCCATGGAGATGTAGTCAAAGTACTACTGCAGTAATACTGCTGTCAAGGTGTTACTCGCCATGTACTAGGTGGTTTCCATGGTGATGTAGTCAAAGTACTACTGCAGTAATACTGCTGTCAAGGTGTTACTCACCATGTACTAGTGGTTTCCATGGTGATGTAGTCAAAGTACTACTGCAGTAATACTTCTTTCAAGGTGTTACTCACCATGTACTAGGTGGTTTCCATGGTGATGTAGTCAAAGTACTACTGCAGTAATACTTCTTTCAAGGTGTTACTCACCATGTACTAATGGTTTCCATGGTGATGTAGTCAAAGTACTACTGCAGTAATACTTCTTTCAAGGTGTTACTCACCATGTACTAGGTGGTTTCCATGGTGATGTAGTCAAAG
>JAUJYZ010001566.1:0-90000 GCA_033675265.1 Actinostola sp. cb2023 | reverse complement strand
GACATTAACCTGCCCCAGATGAGGTCGCCTGCAGGATCCTTCCATTTGGTTTCATCATCCTCAAATCAAGAGAACTAAGATGCTGATGACATTCTGGTGATGAAAAACATTAATGCACAATCTACTTAGCAGACACTTGGGCCACAAGTTTATCAGTACTGTTTTGTAACAGTCGTGTCTACCCTCACAAAGTTTTCTCTCTTTCATCAAAAAGTGACACTGATATTACAGTATAAAGACATTACCTTTGACAATAGTACCTATGAAGTCATCTCTTGTTTGTTGATTGTCTTCTTTCTAAAATGAAATGTATATGGTAGTAATCTCTGAGTAAACATAGATGGATACTTTGGAGTGTAAAAATACCGGTAATAGCATTTTATTACAGACACCAAAGGGAGAAAAAGTGTTTGTATTATAGAGTTGTTTGTTACATGTAGATGTAATAGGAAATGTGTGAAGGTTGTAGTTGCTGGGTCCAATCTACAGTAGTTGTGCAATCATGTTCAGGTTCTTGACATACTTGTGAAGATGAACAGATATTCTTAATAATACTTGATAATGACTTTAACGCTGCTTCCTGGAAACAAACAAATATATATCAATAACAAAAAGGTTTCTTGGTATCATATACAGTAGAACCCCGCTAACTCGAACTCCGAAGGGAAATGAAAATCGAGTTGGCGGGTGTTCGAGTTATCGGGGTCGGTGAAAAATTTATTTGTTTATGTTAATTATTAATAATAGTGACGATATATATATAGCGTGCATATTATCTACTGTACTTCTGTGATAAACATCGCTCAATTTGCGTATTTGCAATTATACAGTCTCCGTGCTGCTCACTAGTATCTTTTTTTTTAAAGATCGTAAAATAATAATGAATGTTAAATACATGATCAGTCCGAAGTTACAATAATTGAAATCAGATAACAAGCAGCCTATTTTCTTGATACTGTATTTTGAGAAGTCATAACAACAGAGTTCGAGTTATCGGGGTAAATAGGCCCTTTGCAGGATTACGATCACGTGGTTGTACTGACTGGCAAAAGAATCTGACTTTATTTATTTGAAGAATCTTACATGATATCAGTAGTGACAGTAAAGAAATCTGTTTGAAATGCTATTTTGCAACATCCAGTTGATTGTCAAACTTTCTCAATCAATGTCTCAAAGTTTGTTTGCCAGTCAGCAGAGCCGTTCCCATGGGATCTTTGGCTCAATTCATTTGTTATTCAAGTGATATATTGGCATGTGACTGTAAACTGCAAAGGGCCTATTTGGGCCAAGGGAAACGAAAAATAGTTCGAGTTAGCGGGGAGTTCGAATTATCCGAGTTCGAGTTAGTGGGGTTCTACTGTAATTATAATCAAGTACCTCTAGTTCAGAGCTGATTGTCTGATAGACTTCTCTCTGGATTGCCTTCCAAAATGGATCTAAATAAACTTTGATGTTTGGCATTGTGTAAACGTCCATGCAAGATGCCTATACAAACATTATAGTGTTAGCTTTAAATACATTGTCTCCACTCACCACCAAACACTTACCAATGTAAGCAGTGAGTCAATTTTTGCATCTATGACATCAGAAGATAACTTTTCCAGTAATAGTGGCAGGCAAAACTGAGAGAGTAAACAGCATCACTTTATTATTAGAAAAGTGCATCAATTGGATAAGTTGGTAACAATAATTTCATGATTGACTCACAGGAGCAAATAAGGTTGTAGATGATAAACATTTCCTTAATCCCAACACAAGATCATCTCTTGTAATAGCGTCATCAGATGGCTACAAATACACACATAAAACATGTCATGTTGTAATAGGGTCATCAGATGGCTACAAATACACACATAAAACATGTCATGTTGTAATAGGGTCATCAGATGGCTACAAATACACACATAAAACATGTCATGTTGTAATAGGGTCATCAGAGGCTACAAATCACACATAAAACAGTCATGTTGTAATAGGGTCTCACTACAAATACACACATAAAACATGTCATGTTGTAATAGGGTCATCAGATGGCTACAAATACACACATAAAACATGTCATGTTGTAATAGGGTCATCAGATGGCTACAAATACACACATAAAACATGTCATGTTGTAATAGTGTCATCAGATGGCTACAAATACACACATAAAACATGTCATGTTGTAATAGGGTCATCAGATGGCTACAAATACACACATAAAACATGTCATGTTGTAATAGGGTCATCAGATGGCTACAAATACACACATAAAACATGTCATGTTGTAATAGGGTCATCAGATGGCTACAAATACACACATAAAACATGTCATGTTGTAATAGGGTCATCAGATGGCTACAAATACACACATAAAACATGTCATGTTGTAATAGGGTCATCAGATGGCTACAAATACACACATAAAACATGTCATGTTGTAATAGGGTCATCAGATGGCTACAAATACACACATAAAACATGTCATGTTGTAATAGGGTCATCAGATGGCTACAAATACACACATAAAAACATGTCATGTTGTAATAGGGTCATCAGATGGCTACAAATACACACATAAAACATGTCATGTTGTAATAGGGTCATAGATGGCTACAAATACACACATCAGTCATGGCTACAAATCATCACAAATACACACATAAAACATGTCATGTTGTAATAGGGTCATCAGATGGCTACAAATACACACATAAAACATGTCATGTTGTAATAGGGTCATCAGATGGCTACAAATACACACATAAAACATGTCATGTTGTAATAGGTCATCAGATGTCATGTCATGTAATAGGGTCATCAGATGGCTACAAATACACACATAAAACATGTCATGTTGTAATAGGGTCATCAGATGGCTACAAATACACACATAAAAAACATGTCATGTTGTAATAGGGTCATCAGATGGCTACAAATACACACATAAAACATGTCATGTTGTAATAGGGTCATCAGATGGCTACAACATAAAACATGTCATGTTGTAATAGGGTCATCAGATGGCTAAAATACACACATGTCATGTTGTAATAGGGTCATCAGATGGCTACAAATACACACATAAAACATGTCATGTTGTAATAGGGTCATCAGATGGCTACAAATACACACATACACACACAAATACACACATGTGTCATGTTGTAATAGGGTCATCAGATGGCTACAAATACACACATAAAACATGTCATGTTGTAATAGGGTCATCAGATGGCTACAAATACACACATAAAACATGTCATGTTGTAATAGGGTCATCAGATGGCTCAAATGTCATGTTGTAATAGGGTCATCAGAGGCTACAAATACACACATAAAACATGTCATGTTGTAATAGGGTCATCAGATGGCTACAAATACACACATAAAACATGTCATGTTGTAATAGGGTCATCAGATGGCTACAAATACACACATAAAACATGTCATGTTGTAATAGGGTCATCAGATGGCTACAAATACACACATAAAACATGTCATGTTGTAATAGGGTCATCAGATGGCTACAAATACACACATAATAAAACATGTCATGTTGTAATAGGGTCATCAGATGGCTACAAATACACACATAAAACATGTCATGTTGTAATAGGGTCATCAGATGGCTACAAATACACACATAAAACATGTCATGTTGTAATAGGGTCATCAGATGGCTACAAATACACACATAAAACATGTCATGTTGTAATAGGGTCATCAGATGGCTACAAATACACACATAAAACATGTCATGTTGTAATAGTGTCATCAGATGGCTACAAATACACACATAAAACATGTCATGTTGTAATAGGGTCATCAGATGGCTACAAATACATAAAACATGTCATGTTGTAATAGGGTCATCAGATGGCTACAAATACACACATAAAACATGTCATGTTGTAATAGGTCATCAGATGGCTACAAATACACACATAAAACATGTCAAATAGGGTCATCAGATGGCTACAAATGTCATGTTGTAATAGGGTCATCAGATGGCTACAAATACACACATAAAACATGTCATGTTGTAATAGGGTCATCAGATGGCTACAAATACACACATAAAACATGTCATGTTGTAATAGTGTCATCAGATGGCTGCAAATACACACATAAAACATGTCAGGATGTACATAGACTGTGTTGATGTACACTTACTGGGTTGAAATCAATAGGAAAATAACAAGAAGTTACTTCAAACAAGTCTTCTACGAATAAAGCTACAAAACAGAAAACCAAACAATTTGTCAAGGTTATCATCATTGCTATATAGCTGTTGAATATATAGCTGTTGAATATAGAGCTGTTGAATATATAGCTGTTGAATATATAGCTGTTGAATATATAGCTGTTGAATATATAGCTGTTGAATATATAGCTGTTGAATATATAGCTGTTGAATATATAGCTGTTGAATATATAGCTGTTGAATATATAGCTGTTGAATATATAGCTAATTGCATAATCGTTGTCGGGTTGAAAATCATGAAAGCTATGACCAAAGGGAATTCTGGGAAATTAAAACTCTCAAATAACACCGTCAAATGATCGACCTTTTTATCCAGACTTGTAGGATCTTAGTTAAATAGCTCATATACCTTCAAAACTACGAGAACATTGAATATATATGTATGTTAAGCGGGTCATGAACCGATTTGCCATCCATCCTTGCAGTCTCAGCTTCTATGATTTATGATTTTCAACCCGACAACGATTATGCAATTAGCTATATACACATACATGCATATCACAAGTGATTTACTAATCAGGGATACTAAATATTATATAGATATGAAAAATAGATATACCAATTTACATGTATAGATACTATAATGAATAAGCACGTAAAGAGATAAATGTTACCTATGGGGAAGTATATGTATAGATACTATAATGAATAAGCACATAAAGAGATAAGACAAATGTTACCTATGGGGAAGTATATGTATAGATACTATAATGAATAAGCACATAAAGAGACACATGTTACCTATGGGGAAGTATATGTATAGATACTATAATGAATAAGCACATAAAGAGACAAATGTTACCTATGGGGAAGTATATGTATAGATACTATAATGAATAAGCACATACAGAGATAAGACAAAATGTTACCCTATGGGGAAGTATATGTATAGATACTATAATGAATAAGCACATAAAGAGACAAATGTTACCTATGGGGAAGTATATGTATAGATACTATAATGAATAAGCACATACAGAGATAAGACAAATGTTACCTATGGGGAAGTATATGTATAGATACTATAATGAATAAGCACATAAAGAGACAAATGTTACCTATGGGGAAGTATATGTATAGATACTATAATGAATAAGCACATACAGAGATAAATGTTACCTATGGGGAAGTATATGTATAGATACTATAATGAATAAGCACATACAGAGATAAGACAAATGTTACCTATGGGGAAGTATATATAGATACTATAATGAATAAGCACATACAGAGATAAATGTTACCTATGGGGAAGTATATGTATAGATACTATAATGAATAAGCACATAAAGAGACAAATGTTACCTATGGGGAAGTATATGTATAGATACTATAATGAATAAGCACATCAAGAGACAAATGTTACCTATGGGGAAGTATATGTATAGATACTATAATGAATAAGCACATAAAGAGACAAATGTTACCTATGGGGAAGTATATGTATAGATACTATAATGAATAAGCACATACAGAGATAAGACAAATGTTACCTATGGGGAAGTATTTGACCAGCATTGACACTAGTTGAAATACTAAAAGTAGACTCCTGGGATCCTGATTTGAAAATGAAAAGAACCATATAACTCAAAATGAATGAACAAAAAACGAATGAATGAATGAACGAACAAATGAATGAATGAATGAACCAACCAACAAAATCACTGCAATGGTATCCATGGCAACTATTACAGTATTCATGTCAAATAATACTGAATTATGACAAAACTTTTTGTATCTTCAACCTGAGTTTTATTACAAAACTGCCAAGCTTTCGGGCTAAGCGCCCATCTTCAGGGCTAAATGCATAAAATCTAATTACAACGGCTATAAGTATACGAACACAAACAAACGCCAACAAACAAGCAAGCTCGTGCGCAACAAACTGAACAGTCTCGCGCAAAGCAAACAAAATCGAACAACGCCAGATAGAAAGAATGAAAAAGGTGCGCAAGGAATAGATGCCATGCGATTTTATGCATTTAGCCCTGAAGATGGGCGCTTAGCCCGAAAGCTTGGCAGTTTTGTAATAAAACTCAGGTTGAAGATACAAAAAGTTTTGTCATGAATTATCCAACCTACAAACCAACATTAGATTTAATACTGAATTAGTATCCATGTCAACTATTACTGCATTAGTATCCATGTCAACTATTACTGCACTAGTGTCCATGGCAGCTATTACTGCACTAGCATCCATGGCAGCTATTACTGCACTAGTATCCATGGCAGCTATTACTGCACTAGTATCCATGGCAACTATTACTGCACTAGTATCCACGGCAGCTATTACTGCACTAGTATCCAAGGCAGCTATTACTGCACTAGTAGTATCCACGGCAGCTATTACTGCACTAGTATCCAAGGCAGCTATTACTGCACTAGTATCCACGGCAGCTATTACTGCACTAGTATCCATGGAAACCATTACTGCACTAGTATCCATGGAAACCATTACTGCATTAGTATCCATGACAACTATTACTGCACTAGTATCCATGGCAGCTATTACTGCACTAGTATCCATGGCAACTATTACTGCACTAGTATCCATGGCAACTATTACTGCACTAGTATCCACGGCAGCTATTACTGCATTAGTATCCATGACAACTATTACTGCACTAGTATCCATGGCAGCTATTACTGCACTAGTATCCATGGCAGCTATTACTGCACTAGTATCCATGGCAACTATTACTGCACTAGTATCCACGGCAGCTATTACTGCACTAGTATCCAAGGCAGCTATTACTGCACTAGTATCCAAGGCAGCTATTACTGCACTAGTATCCACGGCAGCTATTACTGCACTAGTATCCATAGCAACTATTACTGCACTAGTATCCATGGAAACCATTACTGCACTAGTATCCATGGAAACCATTACTGCATTAGTATCCATGACAACTATTACTGCACTAGTATCCATGGCAGCTATTACTGCACTAGTATCCATGGCAACTATTACTGCACTAGTATCCATGGCAACTATTACTGCACTAATTTTTGCTAAGATAGAGTAATCAATATTTAAAATTTTATCATAATTATATAGTTATAGTAGTTTGGGTTTTTATTGTATATTTATATTGGGTTGGTAGGGGTGGTGATTGAATTAATTATAGATTAGAAGTATATACTTTTTATAATATTATATTTTAGATTTTTTAGCACGTGCACGTTCTCACGAGTTTTATTGTAAGCTCTTTTGTGTTATACGTGAATAAATAAATAATAATAATTATAATTATTATTAGTATCCATGGCAGCTATTACTGCACTAGTATCCATGGCAACTATTACTGCACTAGTATCCATGGCAACTATTACTGCACTAGTATCCATGGCAACTATTACTGCACTAGTACCACTAGTATCCACGGCAACTATTACTGCACTGGTATCCATGGCAACTATTACTGCACTAGTATCCATGGCAACTATTACTGTGATCAAGTGTATTCAATCAATACTTTCTTTCAATGATTTCTATAAAATAGATAAAAACTAGTGGAACAAGTTTACCTTTTCTCCATCCATTGCTTGAATAAAACCAAAAACAAAATCAGACCCCAAAGTTTGAAGATCTATAATCAGATAATTACTGGATATTATACTGTAAATCAGTCAATAAAATATTTCAATATTACTCACCATTAGATCTATAATCAGATAATTACTGAATATTATACTGTAAATCAGTCAATATATTACTCACCATTAAGATTGTTGTTAATACAAGCAAGTAACAAGCCATATACAGTATAACGACCAGACTGCATCAATGACTAGATTGAGCAAAAGTATAGCAATTATTAGTATAATAGCTTAGTTTTCTTCTCAGTGAGGTCTAATGTATACTGACCTGAGTATTAATCTCCGCAAAGATGGTTTGTGCCACCTTGACAACCAGTTGTCCTGGTAACTCTTGATTGACAGCCTGTAATGAATTCATGTTGTCATGGTTACATAACAGGTGATGATGATGATGACAATGAAGTGTGAGTCGAGTCTGTTTTTGGGATACTTTAGAGTGAGTGATAGAGGTTCTGATTTGTTTCTTCTAGCTGTGTAGATGTGATAACAAGAAATGATGGTCAGAGTGAGAGGTAAAACCCTGTTACTTCTTCATTCTAAGAGATCTTCTTCCAGGTCTTTAATTATTTTTATTTTCATCTGAATATTAAACATTACTCACCAACGCCTGTAGTCCAAGGAGAGAGTAAGGTGCAATAGAATAATGATCTTTCAGACGGTCACAGTAGAAATTGCCAAGAACCTCAACTTTAACACAAAATAGAAAAAGAAGTGAATCACAAGATTTTAGCCAAACCTTTGCTAAAGGACACCTCCCTTAAAGGGGCTATGCCACCTGGGGAGTCTGCGCACTAAGTACCATATTTTTCTAATTAGCATAAATTAGCATGCGATGTCACAGTAAAACTTTGACAGTTCAAGCGTGATGTTTTGCCGCCGTGAATGTTCAGCGTGGTTATTGGAATTCTAAAACGTATCTGCAAGCTTCTTCCCTGCTAACAGTCTCATATAGACGATTTTATAAGCTATGGAGACTGCATCGGGAACTGAACAGACTGAGGTGAGGATATTTTTTATAATGTTCAATTGAAATGATCAATGTTGTGACTTTACTTTCGAAGACTTCGAACAACATTCCGGTCAGTAAGTTATGTCACTATCAGGTGATGACCTTTCTTTGTCCTTTTTCCTTTATACTTATAGACGAATGAACCATGCACCTGAAAAACTACATATGTTCACGCAGAACGACTGAGAGTTCGCGTGGTTGTCCATGCAAGACTATCCTTCGAGATCAGTCGCTCCTCCATCGTAAGAAGATGAAGGGCAACGGAGTCGTCTGAACGATATCCAGTACGAAATTTAGTTCTGTTACAGGATGTAGAAACCGCAGCAGATAACCATCAACGGCTGTGTGTCTTCTGGCAGTCTATTTCTTTCTTTGACTGACTTATAAAGTCTTCTCCTTCCACTGCCGCTTCGACGGCCGCCATGTCGTGGAACGAAATTTGTTTTGGTTGTTGAACAACTCTCATTATCATCCCTCATTGTCCAATAATACTCAAAAATATTATCCTCAGACTAATGGAGGATGTCCAAAGACTAATTCCAAATGGTCACTCCACAGCCAGTTCAAACGATTACAAAGATTTACAATGATTATATTGAACACCGCTATCTCACGGGAGAAACTTGAAAACGCTGGGCCAGTGTTTTCAAGATAGAGCTTATTGACCGCGCATGCGCCATGGATGACATAGCCCCTTTAAGCAGACACCTCTCATATCATAAGCAGACACCTCCCATAAATGGACACCTCCCAAAAGCAGACACCATCCATAAAAGGACACCTTCTATAAGCACCTTCCTCAGGTTTGTCAGTCAAATGAATCTGCCTCTCACCTCCCTACACCTTTGTCAGGTCTAAAATACCTTGATGTCCAGCGTACAAATGAATCTGCCTCTCACCTCCCTACACCTTTGTTAGGTCTACAATACTTTGATGTCCAGCATACAAATGAATCTGCCTCTCACCTCCCTACACCTTTGTTAGGTCTAAAATACCTTGATGTCCAGTGAGGTTAAAGTTTACCAATTTCTGCAAGATCCCTGACAATAGCTTCACAGCTCTGCAACGGCGATCTACATTGGCATCCATCAAATAACCTCTGTTGTACAAAGATGTAATGAATTAAGGTGACGACGTTGCATGGCATGGAGTAATATCACAGACACACATACCCAAGGTCTTCTATGATATATGACAGACACACATACCCAAGGTCTTCTATGATATATGACAGACACACATACCCAAGGTCTTCTATGATATATGACAGACACACATACCCAAGGTCTTCTATGATACATGACAGACACACATACCCAAGGTCTTCTATGATATATGACAGACACACATACCCAAGGTCTTCTATGATGTTCAGCATTGTTGTCTTGTGCTCATATATATCTACAGTTGTACATGCAAAAAATATTTCATGGCTTAATTATTGATAATAGCCAGGATGGCAAGTGCTTGGAGCTGTGTACTAAAATCAAATAAAATTGACAAGATTGATATACAAGTGGAATAAATACTAAATAATTACAAACTGGAATTAAGAGTGAATGAGGGAGCTTGCTTTGCATCAATGGCGAGGCTGTTCCATACAACTGCACCCGTACAATTGCACCATACCCTGGGCATTTGACCGTAGTTACGTTCCACATAGTGGGGAATTTGACGTTGAATAAAGCCCCGACCGGCGGGCATTTGACTATTGACCAAATATTGGTCACCGGTCCTCATCTAATTTGAATATTGCCGTAAACAGGGCTAGAGGAGCTGAAAAAGCAAAAGCTAGCTATTAGGCAGAGAAAAAAAAAAAGGGAATGGGCACTCTTGGAATTGACTAGTGCATAAGAGGTCTTGGAACATAATAATAATAATAATAAACTTTATTAATGGATATAATATATAATATACATGGATATTATATATGCCCAGATTCTCGAAGACTGCATTTATGAGGTAGGTAGTCTGGGGCCATATTGTTTATTGGACCATAAACCTAATCCTTATGCGTTTTATTATCCCCCAAACTTGAAGCAATTTGGGAGAAACATACGTGATACGGTGCAATCACTAATCATTCATGCAAGGCCAGTGCCACTACAACGGCCAGCACTACAGTTGATGCTTTTCATATGCATACCTCTTACAATTCTTGTTAAGTGGTGATTAACTGTTGTAACTTCATCTGTAGTCATGTACAACTCTAACTCACTGACGGCCGCCATGTTGAACTACCCACGTGTCTGGTCTAGTACACAGGACTCTTCGTATTCATATAATAACGCCTGGCATAAAACTGTCAGTTGGTACTACTAGTACTCGCTACAACTACAAGTTTTAGATGCTGCGACGATGTACAATTTGTAGATCTCATCCAGTAGAGATAATGCGGTTCAGATTTAAAGTGATCACTGGTGTTATTATCGGTTTTGTAGTTACTCTGTTGATCATTCACTGGGAACTTCAAACTATTCATTGGCAATGGTCCCGTAACTTTGTGCCAAAATTACACGATGGGAAGGAAGCTAAGATAGACCTTCAACAAACAGCTGACAAATACAAAGCCGGATATTTCCAAAAACTAGTGCAAGATACTTATATCTACTCAGCCTTTATTGAACTGCAGTCCAGACGTGTAATTCGATTGGTTGTACTGAGTGGGAAACACTATCAACCCAAAATCATTTGTCATTTCTGTAACAATAGAGTAGCAAGTTGTCGATGTCCTTCTCAACTTGCCACATATTATACTAACAACGAAAATCATGGTCGCGCATATGGTGGTTTTATTGCATCATGTACTGTACCAGAATGTTTCGATATCAATTCTTATTTTGCATATTTGACTGTGGACGGTGAGAGAGAAACTAATGAGCAACTACGAATACCTTTGGTTTGGACGGCAGATTCTATCAGACATGAATACTCTATTTGTACGCCTCCGCTAAGAGGACAAGGTACAAAGTTTTTGAATCAATTAACCGAGTTTATCGAACTCACGATGATTTTAGGCGCCACTCACTTTACATTTTATGATTTCAAAATCGATGGTCAAGTTAAGCAATTGTTGTCATATTATGAAGAACGAGGTATGGTCACCGTACTTCCATGGAATCTACCTGATTACATGACCACGAACGTTAATCAATTATGGTATCACGGCCAAGTACTTGCTATACAAGACTGTCTATATAGATCTAAAGGCCGCTCAAAGTTTGTAGCATTTAATGACATCGACGAGTTCATTGTTCCGTTAAAACATCCCACAGTTCCTTTCCTTCTACATGCCATACATTCATTGGAGCAAAGTGGGCATTGCTTTGATAACGTGATATTCAGTCTCAATGCTCGTGTTCCCGGGGCGCAGCACACTAAAGCAAGTAAGCTAAACTCACTGCGGATATATCATAGAACCAGTGAGAGACTTCCATCGTGGTCCAAGTGCATCGTTGATCCACAGCAAGTATTTGAGATGGGAATTCATCACATTAGTAAAGCAAAGACTCAGCAGCTGACCATGAATAGAGTGGATGAGAAACTAGGCCTGCTATTCCACTACAGAAAATGTTCTTCTGCTTATGGTATAGGGCAAGTTTGTGGTCATCTTATTCCTGACTATACGATGCAGCGATTTACTAACAAGCTACAGCATAACGTCGACATTGTATTAAAACACATACAACGATAAGACAAACTGTCATAAGATTTTACTGTATTTTCTTTGAATATCATACAGAAACAAACTTAAAGTAATCTGAAGGAAACCATCTAAACGTTAAGTTGTCATGGAGCCGTTTTTTAAGTCTATTAATAATTTTCTACTTATTTACAGACTTTGAAGTAAGATTCGTGTAATCTGCTGTAATACTAATCTATGCAGTGCATTAGCTGTCTCTGTAATACTAATCCGGCTATGCAGTGCATTATCTGCTGTTAGCAGTAATACTATGCAGTGCATTAGCTGTGTCTGTAATACTAATCTATGCAGGGCATTAGCTGTCTTTTCATTTTGTCAGTATGTAAACGTTTCGACTGCTCAGCCAAATCTGCTTCCCAAACTAACACGTGACCAAAGTCTCCATCTTTGTCTCCATCTTTCCCACTGCATTGAGGCCTCTCAATAAAACCCATTCCTCCAGTAATGACAAGCGAGACAGGCCTCCCATGCATAGAACTGCGACAAGCTACAGCCATACAACGTACAGTTCCAGTGTGTCTCTTGACAACATAAAGTGCTTCGCGTGTTTTAGGTGATAGAACTATGACGTGTCCCGTCCCCAGCCCTACCCATAATGCAGTCTGGTCATACAGCATCATACACACAACGCGGAAATCACGTGACTCGCCTTCGATACCACTGGTGTTTGCTAATGTTGCACAATTTACAGTACCGCGAAGGACTGGTTGCGAAATATCCCAGAAGTCTATCTGAGGTGAATCTTTGGTCGACGTCCAGATCATAAATGACCCAACTGCGATGTTGAGAACACATTGCTTGCGTCGATCTTCAATGGACCAGCGGCGCTTCAAGACAACTGAATTTTGATCGAGTTTGAAGACTACTATGTCATTTCCACAGCCACAGTAAATACACCTTTGTGCTATACTTATACATGCCACTGGATGCACATGACAATTGTCCAAACATTCACCACCATCCTTTTCAGTCTTGCATAAAGATATAATATGCCGCGAAGCTTGTGGATTCTTTAACTCGTTAGTTTTGTAAATGACCAATGAACCATTGGCAAGTCCTGCAAGCACTAGATCTTCATGACTAGTCACATAGTGCCGTAGTGATATTACTGAATCAGGTAGACGTTGGAGGGAATGTGAGCACGTGTGGGACAATGCATCGAACACCCAAATAGTACCCGATTGAGTTCCAACTAAAATACGGTCATTGTGAACAGCGGTCATCGAGGTCACTCGCTTGTCATCTATACCAGTGCCTTGACAACCCTACAACGATGAGAATAATGAACTTAGAACTACGCAATTTGGAACAATCGTGAATACTTTAACGAACCTCATTTTTAGAGTCAGTTAAGCTGAGCCAAGATACTTGTCCCCCGTAGTTGCCCGATACTCCGCTTCCCATCCACAGCTCCATGTTATCGCCATCGCTTCTGACAGCGATACACTCGACAGCTTTTTCCTTTGAAACAGCAACGACCCGCTTAAGACACAACAGCTCTGCAGTCGATAGACGCTCAACAACCTGTCAGTTCAACATTCAAAAATGGAACTCAAAAATCAGCTTCCTCCTCGAGGCTTAGATCATGTACATAAACATATTGAAATGTACCTGGGGGTGCCCTAATAGGTCAACTTTATTTAATCACGCTAGCCCCTTCAACTTGAAGCTGGTTTCCAAGAGGGGCGTGAATACAATAATAACTTACAAAATTTACAAAATTGTCTAACACTTATACTACTACACAAATGTTATTCTAATATCTAAAACTTATGTATATACTGATTTTAATATGTTATTTTATTATCATCAGTATTATTATTATAGTCTACATGGTATGGTGGATGTAGTACAAGGAATGGCCCTTATAGGGAGCTGTAATAAAGTATGTATGTATGAATGGTGGACGTAGTACAAGGTATGGTGGACGTAGTACAAGGTATGGTGGACGTAGTACAAGGTATGGTGGACGTAGTACAAGGTATGGTGGATGTAGTACAAGGTATGGTGGATGTAGTACAAGGTATGGTGGACGTAGTACAAGATATGGTGGATGTAGTACAAGGTATGGTGGATGTAGTACAAGGTATGGTGGACGTAGTACAAGGTATGGTGGACGTAGTACAAGGTATGGTGGACGTAGTACAAGGTATGGTGGACGTAGTACAAGGTATGGTGGATGTAGTACAAGGTATGGTGGATGTAGTACAAGGTATGGTGGACGTAGTACAAGGTATGGTGGACGTAGTACAAGGTATGGTGGACGTAGTACAAGGTATGGTGGACGTAGTACAAGGTATGGTGGACGTAGTACAAGTATGTACAAGGTATGGTGGACGTAGTACAAGGTATGGTGGACGTAGTACAAGGTATGGTGGACGTAGTACAAGGTATGGTGGACGTAGTACAAGGTATGGTGGACGTAGTACAAGGTATGGTGGACGTAGTACAAGGTATGGTGGACGTAGTACAAGGTATGGTGGACGTAGTACAAGGTATGGTGGATGTAGTACAAGGTATGGTGGATGTAGTACAAGGTATGGTGGATGAAGTACAAGGTATGGTGGATGTAGTACAAGGTATGGTGGATGTAGTACAAGGTATGGTGGATGTAGTACAAGGTATGGTGGATATAGAAGGTATGGTGGTTGTAGTACAAGGTATGGTGGATGTAATGTTAAGGAAGGCTCTCGGTAGAGGTGGTAGGAATCGTTGTTTAATCAAGCTCTGGCTGGCTAGGACTCATTACAAGTTGTGGTGCGGTCACCTTTATAGTGACGCACTAATTGTCTATCATTATATCAATGTCAGTTTAATCTAGGATTGTGATTGGCTATATCCTATGTGCTTCTAGATTACAATTATCAAATACGCAGCTAAGTTGTACAAGTAATCTAAAGATTCTATATAGTTAACTTCTGCAACACTGCAACAAAGTTACACTGTTGGATAGTAATAATTATAAGTTATCTGATTGTGTCTAAATATTGTAAATGGAAAATAGGAATAAGAAGTTCTGACGAAGTATAGTGTCTTGGGGTGTGGTAGATAATTATGTGTGAATCTATGCCAAAATAGGAGGAGACTAAATGATAAGATTATAAGAAATTGCATGATCTAGAATACCATCTGGTTCTAGAGATAATAGAATTAAAGTCTTAATGATATTAACTTAGCTTATCTAGAAGTGTTTGAGAATATACAGCAATTAATAGTATCAGGTTAAATCAGTGATTCTGTTGTGTAACAGTAGTACAAGGTATGGTGGATGTGTGGATGTAGTATAACTCAGGTACAGAGTCGATAATCTTGTTTACCTGTTCAGCTGTTGGTCGCATATCTGCCCGTGGTTCGAGAAGGTGATCGATTAAGTCTTCGATATCTGGCCAAGGTGAACTTCCATTATCTGTAATGGGATCAATCATTCGACCTTGCATCACAGCAGCATCAAGCTCATTTCTAAAGCGAAGGTCTTCAAAGGGTCTTCTACCTCCTGTTACAAGTTCGTATAGAAGCATTCCAAATGAATACATGTCAGCCTCCTTGTTGTACGCTACATCACCTTGAACCACTTCTGGTGCGCGATACCCTGGAGTGCCTTCTGCTGATTTTAAACCGTACATAGTGGTGTAACGTGCGATGCCAAAGTCTGAAATTTTTGCGTTGATAACGATCGATAAAGACATGGAAAACATGAGAATGTTGTGTGGTTTCATATCACGGTATACTATCCTATGACGATGAACATACGCCAATCCCTCGGCGACCTACAAGTAATAGATTTGGATAGATTCAGGTGTGCAAATAGACTCACATTTTATTGGAAATTGAACAAACCTGCAAGGCAATCCGCTGCTGCAATCCACGGCTTAAGACTTCTCCTTTATTTAACAGAGAACTCAACGATCCCAATGGAGCTACCTCAAGAATAAGAGCTCTTGGTCGAACACATACACCAATTAACGTAATAATACTGGGATGACGTAAATGGGCAAGAAATGGCACCTCCTGACGTAATAGTCGATGTGGATTGATGTGACCTTCAGTGTGAAAAACCTACAAAATATACATGAGAATACTTCCTTGTTATATCACAATTGACCAATATTATTGGCCATATAATAAGTGTAGTTATCCTTGTTATATCACAATTGACCAATATTATTGGCCATATAATAAGTGTAGTTGTCCTTGTTATATCACAATTGACCAATATTATTGGCCATATAATAAGTGTAGTTATCCTTGTTATATCACAATTGACCAATATTATTGGCCATATAATAAGTGTAGTTATCCTTGTTATATCACAATTGACCAATATTATTGGCCATATAATAAGTGTAGTTTATCCTTGTTATATCACAATTGACCAATATTATTGGCCATATAATAAGTGTAGTTGTCCTTGTTATATCACAATTGACCAATATTATTGGCCATATAATAAGTGTAGTTGTCCTTGTTATATCACAATTGACCAATATTATTGGCCATATAATAAGTGTAGTTATCCTTGTTATCCTTGTTATATCACAATTGACCAATATTATTGGCCATATAATAAGTGTAGTTATCCTTGTTATATCACAATTGACCAATATTATTGGCCATATAATAAGTGTAGTTGTCCTTGTTATATCACAATTGACCAATATTATTGGCCATATAATAAGTGTAGTTATCCTTGTTATATCACAATTGACCAATATTATTGGCCATATAATAAGTGTAGTTATCCTTGTTATATCACAATTGACCAATATTATTGGCCATATAATAAGTGTAGTTGTTCTGGGTTACCTTTACAGCAACAATTTGATCGTTGTACTTGGCTTTGTACACGGTTCCAAAACCACCATCTCCAAGGACCAATTCCTTCTTTTGTACTAACATTAATTCGTTGTCTTCGATCAACAAATTTTGCACCTTTAAATCAGCTAATTCAACATCTGGAGATACTTTCTCGACGGGAAGCAATTCCGACGTCCTAGGACAAACAACATCTTCGTAACGCAAAGCTTGTTCAATGCACTCTTCTAACGAAAACACATGACAGTTATCGCCCTCACACGTAATGCACGGACAAAGACGGCTGACTAGCGGTAAACCTTGAACGGGATCCAGGTCACCTGCAATGACATCATCATACGGATTATCACCATGGTAACGTGATGACGTTACCATGGACGTTACCATGGTGATAATTGTATCTATGTAATTGTGGTAACTTACATAGGTTTGGAAACCATTCCTCTATCAGAGCGTCCACGTGGTCGACCAGGCTACCAAGCAGATAAGAACCATAATTATTTATAGGGACTGCAATTGCAAGAACGTTGACTCCAAACCGATCTGAGATGTCTTGGAAGACTGTGAAATACGACTGTGAGGACCAGCGTACTTGGATACCACTTTGCCAATATTCTACGAAAGGAGACTGGAAGAGACAATACAATTACTAGAGTATAAAATACAAATTACTTAACTCATTTGTTTCATACATTGGAACTGTCTTGATATTCTTTATCGGAATGCATCATGGGAAGGAACAACAGCAGGCGAGTGATAAGTCGTGCCCAAAACCCTAATGGTTTAAACGCCATTTGGTAAAAGCGTCTGTAGAAACAATTGGATGTCAAGTCGGGAAGAGTAACAGAGGCTGGAGGTCGAGCTTGAAGTCTTGATGACACCAAAAACTCTGACTCACTGATGGGTAGCAATATGCCAAAGCGTTGTAGAAGCCTAAATGAGATATACACACAAGTTAAGAGTTGTACCAGATAGTTATTGTAGAAGCCTAAATGAGATATACACACAAGTTAAGAGTTGTACCAGATAGTTATTCTAGAAGCCTAAATGAGATATACACACAAGTTAAGAGTTGTACCAGATAGTTATTCTAGAAGCCTAAATGAGATATACACAAGTTAAGAGTTGTACCAGATAGTCATTGTAGAAGCCTAAATGAGATATACACACAAGTTAAGAGTTGTACCAGATAGTTATTGTAGAAGCCTAAATGAGATATACACACAAGTTAAGAGTTGTACCAGATAGTTATTGTAGAAGCCTAAATGAGATATACACACAAGTTAAGAGTTGTACCAGATAGTTATTGTAGAAGCCTAAATGAGATATACACACAAGTTAAGAGTTGTACCAGATAGTTATTCTAGAAGCCTAAATGAGATATACACACAAGTTAAGAGTTGTACCAGATAGTTATTCTAGAAGCCTAAATGAGATATACACACAAGTTAAGAGTTGTACCAGATAGTTATTCTAGAAGCCTAAATGAGATATACACACAAGTTAAGAGTTGTACCAGATAGTTATTGTAGAAGCCTAAATGAGATATACACACAAGTTAAGAGTTGTACCAGATAGTTATTCTAGAAGCCTAAATGAGATATACACACAAGTTAAGAGTTGTACCAGATAGTTATTCTAGAAGCCTAAATGAGATATACACACAAGTTAAGAGTTGTACCAGATAGTTATTGTAGAAGCCTAAATGAGATATACACAAGTTAAGAGTTGTACCAGATAGTTATTGTAGAAGCCTAAATGAGATATACACACAAGTTAAGAGTTGTACCAGATAGTTATTCTAGAAGCCTAAATGAGATATACACACAAGTTAAGAGTTGTACCAGATAGTTATTCTAGAAGCCTAAATGAGATATACACAAGTTAAGAGTTGTACCAGATAGTTATTCTAGAAGCCTAAATGAGATATACACACAAGTTAAGAGTTGTACCAGATAGTTATTGTAGAAGCCTAAATGAGATATACACAAGTTAAGAGTTGTACCAGATAGTTATTGTAGAAGCCTAAATGAGATATACACAAGTTAAGAGTTGTACCAGATAGTTATTGTAGAAGCCTAAATGAGATATACACACAAGTTAAGAGTTGTACCAGATAGTTATTCTAGAAGCCTAAATGAGATATACACAAGTTAAGAGTTGTACCAGATAGTTATTGTAGAAGCCTAAATGAGATATACACACAAGTTAAGAGTTGTACCAGATAGTTATTGTAGAAGCCTAAATGAGATACACACACAAGTTAAGAGTTGTACCAGATAGTTATTGTAGAAGCCTAAATGAGATATACACAAGTTAAGAGTTGTACCAGATAGTTATTCTAGAAGCCTAAATGAGATATACACAAGTTAAGAGTTGTACCAGATAGTTATTCTAGAAGCCTAAATGAGATATACACACAAGTTAAGAGTTGTACCAGATAGTTATTGTAGAAGCCTAAATGAGATATACACACAAGTTAAGAGTTGTACCAGATAGTTATTGTAGAAGCCTAAATGAGATATACACAAGTTAAGAGTTGTACCAGATAGTTATTCTAGAAGCCTAAATGAGATATACACAAGTTAAGAGTTGTACCAGATAGTTATTCTAGAAGCCTAAATGAGATATACACAAGTTAAGAGTTGTACCAGATAGTTATTGTAGAAGCCTAAATGAGATATACACACAAGTTAAGAGTTGTACCAGATAGTTATTCTAGAAGCCTAAATGAGATATACACAAGTTAAGAGTTGTACCAGATAGTTATTGTAGAAGCCTAAATGAGATATACACAAGTTAAGAGTTGTACCAGATAGTTATTGTAGAAGCCTAAATGAGATATACACAAGTTAAGAGTTGTACCAGATAGTTATTGTAGAAGCCTAAATGAGATATACACAAGTTAAGAGTTGTACCAGATAGTTATTGTAGAAGCCTAAATGAGATATACACACAAGTTAAGAGTTGTACCAGATAGTTATTCTAGAAGCCTAAATGAGATATACACACAAGTTAAGAGTTGTACCAGATAGTTATTGTAGAAGCCTAAATGAGATATACACACAAGTTAAGAGTTGTACCAGATAGTTATTGTAGAAGCCTAAATGAGATATACACACAAGTTAAGAGTTGTACCAGATAGTTATTGTAGAAGCCTAAATGAGATATACACAAGTTAAGAGTTGTACCAGATAGTTATTCTAGAAGCCTAAATGAGATATACACACAAGTTAAGAGTTGTACCAGATAGTTATTGTAGAAGCCTAAATGAGATATACACACAAGTTAAGAGTTGTACCAGATAGTTATTCTAGAAGCCTAAATGAGATATACACACAAGTTAAGAGTTGTACCAGATAGTTATTGTAGAAGCCTAAATGAGATATACACACAAGTTAAGAGTTGTACCAGATAGTTATTGTAGAAGCCTAAATGAGATATACACACAAGTTAAGAGTTGTACCAGATAGTTATTCTAGAAGCCTAAATGAGATATACACACAAGTTAAGAGTTGTACCAGATAGTCATTGTCCATCAACAATCATACCTTAAAAACTGGGGCAGAAAGTTGAGTACAACAACTGAGTTGTCGTCTTCCATAAATCCAATCAAATCTTTTCGGGTAATAATGCCATTAGTTACCAGTCCACTAGGCTTGCGCGACAGAACTACACTTGAAACCACGTGACTAAGCCAAACAGGGTCGGTGAAGAATAAATCGTTCAAATGGGTCACAGGGTCATCGTAGTGCAAGAGGACCCCTGCAAGATGTAGACAATCATTTATCTATCCACATGTAACCAATTGCAATAGAGGGCATTTCCTGCACAACACATTACGACTTACCGGCTTCATGCAAAAACTTGACAGCCTGTCCCAGCTCTGACTCGGTCATAAATACGTCATTATCTTGCATGAGTCTCTTTAGCTCTGTTCTGGTCAACAAGCGTCTATTCCCGTCAATATCATTAACCACTTTTTCTATTAATTCTTGCAGTTTGACAAACTTTTGTGGCACACGTGATCCGAGTATCGAATGACCTTTGCATTTGCATTTTACCACCAAGTCGACAATCTTAGTTCTGAGAGCCTGGATTCCAGATGTTTCTTGTGTACAGTTGAGGACAACATGAGCCTTGATGTCAGGAAGACCTGGACTTAAGAATAATATTCGAGCACGATCCTTCATTTCATCCAGAACCTAAAACAAGATATCACAGAATCTCACTTAGTACAAACAGTTAGACCACAGCTAGACCACAGTTACATCATATACAATACCTCGCTCATATTATCCTCAAAGACCACAGTTATCATATACAATACCTCGCTCATATTATCCTCAAAGACCACAGTTATCATATGCAATACCTCGCTCATATTATCCTCAAAGACCACAGTTATCATATACAATACCTCGCTCATATTATCCTCAAAGACCACAGTTATCATATACAATACCTCGCTCATATCATCCTCAAAGACCACAGTTATCATATACAATACCTCGCTCATATTATCCTTGGGTACTTTATCCAAATGTGTCCCAACCAACATCACCGGGACATCCGGTGCGCAGGTATGAATGGTTTGAAGCCACGGTCGTAGTGCCTCAATTTCTTCACCACCGTTTGTTACGTCATAGACAGCCAAGTATAGGGTGCGTGATGTCATAAGGCATTGGAATGTCTGATAGAGATCTTGTCGACCTTTCAAATCCCACGTGTTTATGGTGTAGATAACAGACTTGTGGTGACATTGCTTACACGTAGCCTTACAATCACGTAATATCCAATCACGGATCACTAACTCATTCTGGGACTGGGAACACTTGCTCTTCAGTAGTTGGTTTAGAAGAGTAGTTTTGCCACGTTTCTCTAGGCCGACCGTGATGAGCTTCATACGGTAATAAGGAACGCTATTCATCAATTTAGAATGAAAAAAAGCAAGCAACTTCTTGGTGTTTGCCAGCAAGGACACTTCCAGGTCTAATTTCAGTCCAGTTAACTGTAAATCCCAAAGATTGCAAAGTCTTCCCATTTCGTCTGGTAAGGATGTGATGCCAGTGTTATGACTGAGATCTAGTGATGTCAATGATGTTAACAATCCAATACCTTTAGGGACATCTTTAAGATTGTTATTTCGTAGGTTAAATCGCTCAAGACTACTCCACGTCCTTGGATTTACCGTGTCTAAATAGATTCTTTGGATGCTGTTGTTAGCAACGTTAAGGTCCTTCAACTGTGTTGTCTTCCATGTTTCAAGTGGAGGCAGACAGGTCAGTTTGTTAAAAGACAAGTCTAATACTTTGAGTTTAGACAGCCTAAGAATGAAACGCGGAATGAAGAAAGGCTTTTCTTCGGTCAGTTTGTTGTGTGCAAGACGTAATGTCACAAGGTTGGACTCGGAATCTGTCTGAGATTCTGGAAGAGACGAGAGCTCGTTGGACGAAGCATTTAGACTCTCCAGTGCACTAAAGTGATCCACAAATGAGTCTGGAATACTGGTGATCTTATTTTTGGACACGTCCAAGGTCTTGAGACATTGCATCTTTCTACTTGTTTCTGGAAACTCCTGAAGGTCATTTTCAGCTACAGAAAGATACGTTAGCCCAGGAAAGAAGTCTGCTAGCCATCTAGGAAATGTTTCTAAATTGTTATTAGCCAAAGACAAGTGTTCCAGTAAAATCGACTCTGAGACATTATCCGGAGGTTCTTCTTGTAACTGGAGATTGTTGGAAGAGAGATCAAGGATTTTTAATCTTGGAGACTCAGTCAAGGAAAATGGGAAGACCTCAAAGTTGTTGCGACTTAGTGAGACCTGTCGTAGGTTGGGCATAACTTTACACAAATCACTTGGTAGGTGTGAGATTTGATTATTACTCAGGTCGAGTTTCTCGATATTCACAAGGTAACCGAGTACATTATCACCAGCTTTCGCTAAAAGCTCTAAGTCACTGATTCTGTTTCCAGAAACATCAATTACACACACTCTAGCATTCGTTTGGCCTCTAGGAAAGAAAGCCGTTTTTCTTCGCCCTCTTCTAAATGAGTCTCTTGCTTCAATAGATCTATCGTCCTCTCTATCATGTTCACTTGTTTCTGATATACTTCTTGGTCGACGTCGATAAGGCGCATTTCCATACATGAGGGCAATTCCTGGTAATTCAAAAGATGGTCTATCTACATTCGAAGCACTTCTTTGCTTTATCACGGGACCAGACATCGCAGCTTCAGAACTGTTAGATAAACAATCATGTGAGATATCTGGACTGTCGTGCATACTCTTGGTTCGTCTAAGTCTGGGATCCATGGGTGTCTCCTTTTCACTTAAAGGACCAGTAGCATCTGGTTTAGATCTTATGGGAAGTAGAATTGGATCGCCAACATTGAGTGGTAAAACCACTCGTGGATCATACGAACTGTATGGTAGGGATGCACCTGTTAACATATGTGCACGAAGAGGAGCCTTTTCGGTTAGAAAACTTTCATCCCAGCTGCCTTCATCACTGGTAGGATCAAACGTACCTTCATCACTGTCATTATCCTCTGAATAATCCTCCATTAAAGACTTCTTGATTTTCTGTCGATCAACGATATCTACTAATGCCAAATCAGTAAATTTTTCTAAGATTTTAAACCGTTGTTTGAATGCCCTTTCAGCACATTGAAGATAATTACAATACCGCACACTCTCTATAGTTAACCCAAAGGCACTGCCAGAAAGCGATGGAGCAAGCCATTGTGGTAGCAAACTACCCAGGTTAAGACCATGCCAGGAAATTATACCAGCCTCGCGATCGTGTCCCATCTTTTGAAGTAAAAGTCCTACCAGGTTGTGATGCTCCATCTCAAGGCATAAGTTAAGGGCTGTATGCACGTCTGTTATACCTTGAGTAAGTAAAAATCGCACCATTTCCTCCTTGTTGTTCTTGCAAGCAGCACATAGTGGTGTGTTGGTACCTTTTCCCATATTGACATCAGCATCCAGTTGAATTAAACAATGAGCACCACGAACTAATCCTCCTGCACACGCTGATAGCAACATACGAGAGTTGAGTTGTCGTGAATAGCTAAGAAACCATAATACACCACTGGCTAATTCAATCAGTTTACGCTTGTTTCTGAATTGATCTAATATAACAAAAAGCCTTTCATGTGCACACTGGTTGACCAATATTTCACTGTGGTTGGGAGAAACTTGCGCAATAAGTTTAAGAGCAACACATGCTTCTGCTTGCACACATTCATCACGAGGAAATTGTAGCATTGCCATGATGACAGACGATACTGCACTGGTACATGAATCCATCAAGTAACTGCAACAAAAATAAACCAGTCACAATGAAATAGAACCCGCTTTGTTCCACATAAAACGTCACTGCAATATTACTTCGGTCAATAATAACGGTTACCTTACCTTGAAAACACTTGGGTTAGAATGCATCCTTTCTGTTGAATACCTATGTTATGCACGTGACGGTTCATTGCACCTAAAAAGGCTTCGACCACACCCTCACTAACTAAAAGATCAGGCATAGCTTCGCATGCTGCAAATACACCTATTTATACAGCAACATCAATGTCAGTAATCGAGATTCTCACGTAAATAAGCATTTTTTTTCAAATAGGTAATTGCACAAAAGCCAGCAAGAATATATAAGAATCAAATCATGGAAACAGAGCTCTTACCAATTGCTTCAAAAGCCATCTCAATCAAATCATGGAAACAGAGCTCTTACCAATTGCTTCAAAAGCCATCTCAATCAATGTGACATCATTTGGAAACATCTGGATGGACTTCAACACAGGGACATGCAATTGCTCAATTGCACACTGATTCCGAATGACTTCCAGATCCGTTGCAAAACATGCAACTATTGCAATTGCTTCTTGAAATACCTTAGCATCATCCTTGAAGCTGAAAAAATATAGACTCACTTTTAGCTCAATAAAACCTTTTTGCCTTAGCGTATCTAGCACTACTGTTGGTCTTGTTGCTGCTGCTACCTTCACGTATCTAGTACTACTGTTGGTCTTGTTGCTGCTGCTACCTTCACGTATCTAGTACTACTGTTGGTCTTGTTGCTGCTGCTACCTTCACGTATCTAGTACTACTGTTGGTCTTGTTGCTGCTGCTACCTTCACGTATCTAGTACTACTGTTGATCTTGTTGCTGCTGCTACCTTCACGTATCTAGTACTACTGTTGGTCTTGTTGCTGCTGCTACCTTCACGTATCTAGCACTACTGTTGGTATTGTTGCTGCTGCTATCTTCACGTATCTAGTACTACTGTTGGTCTTGTAGCTGCTGCTACCTTCACGTATCTAGCACTACTGTTGGTATTGTTGCTGCTGCTACCTTCACGTATCTAGTACTACTGTTGGTCTTGTTGCTGCTGCTACCTTCACGTATCTAGCACTACTGTTGATCTTGTTGCTGCTGCTACCTTCACGTATCTAGTACTACTGTTGATCTTGTTGCTGCTGCTACCTTCACGTATCTATAGTACTACTGTTGGTATTGTTGCTACTGCTACCTTCACGTATCTAGTACTACTGTTGGTCTTGTGGCTGCTGCTACCTTCACGTATCTAGTACTACTGTTGGTCTTGTTGCTGCTGCTACCTTCACGTATCTAGTACTACTGTTGGTATTGTTGCTGCTGCTATCTTCACGTATCTAGTACTACTGTTGGTCTTGTGGCTGCTGCTACCTTCACGTATCTAGTACTACTGTTCGTCTTGTTGCTGCTGCTACCTTCACGTATCTAATACTACGTTGTTGACATTGCTGCTGCTGTTGTTGCTGCTGCTGCTGTTGTTGCTGCTGCTGCTGTTCTTGCTGTATATTGATGACGAACAAATAAATAAACTTGTGTTGGACTAATGTTTGAATAGCACCACAAGCTGTCCAAAATTTTGATTTGAACTGTCATATGAATAAACATCAAAAGAAACTAGAAGGAGGGAAGTCTAATTACTAATCCTACCTGGTAAAACAGTTTGTAATACTATCCCAAGCTTCATGTCCTATTACAATTTTCATATTTTCCACTTTTGGCAGGCATAGAATTCTCAGCGACTGACATCCATATTGTTGAACACCAGCTATTTGTTCATGTTTCTTCATGGCTTTAATGATATATATGTAAACACCCTTTGTAAATAAGACCTACAATAAACATACAGATATGTAAACACCCTTTGTAAGTAAGACCTACAATAAACATACAGATATGTAAACACCCTTTGTAAGTAAGACCTACAATAAACATACAGATATGTAAACACCCTTTGTAAATAAGACCTACAATAAACATACAGATATGTAAACACCCTTTGTAAGTAAGACCTACAATAAACATACAGATATGTAAACACCCTTTGTAAGTAAGACCTACAATAAACATACAGATATGTAAACACCCTTTGTAAATAAGACCTACAATAAACATACAGATATGTAAACACCCTTTGTAAATAAGACCTACAATAAACATACAGATATGTAAACACCCTTTGTAAATAAGACCTACAATAAACATACAGATATGTAAACACCCTTTGTAAGTAAGACCTACAATAAACATACAGATATGTAAACACCCTTTGTAAATAAGACCTACAATAAACATACAGATATGTAAACACCCTTTGTAAGTAAGACCTACAATAAACATACAGATATGTAAACACCCTTTGTAAATAAGACCTACAATAAACATACAGATATGTAAACACCCTTTGTAAATAAGACCTACAATAAACATACAGATATGTAAACACCCTTTGTAAGTAAGACCTACAATAAACATACAGATATGTAAACACCCTTTGTAAATAAGACCTATGATAAACATACAGATATGTAAACACCCTTTGTAAATAAGACCTACAATAAACATACAGATATGTAAACACCCTTTGTAAATAAGACCTACAATAAACATACAGATATGTAAACACCCTTTGTAAGTAAGACCTACAATAAACATACAGATATGTAAACACCCTTTGTAAATAAGACCTACAATAAACATACAGATATGTAAACACCCTTTGTAAGTAAGACCTACAATAAACATACAGATATGTAAACACCCTTTGTAAATAAGACCTATGATAAACATACAGATATGTAAACACCCTTTGTAAATAAGACCTACAATAAACATACAGATATGTAAACACCCTTTGTAAATAAGACCTATGATAAACATACAGATATGTAAACACCCTTTGTAAGTAAGACCTACAATAAACATACAGATATGTAAACACCCTTTGTAAATAAGACCTACAATAAACATACAGATATGTAAACACCCTTTGTAAATAAGACCTATGATAAACATACAGATATGTAAACACCCTTTGTAAATAAGACCTACAATAAACATACAGATATGTAAACACCCTTTGTAAATAAGACCTACAATAAACATACAGATATGTAAACACCCTTTGTAAATAAGACCTAATCATTATGATGTATGCATTTCCTTTACAATTCTACCTGCTGAATAGTGTTTGAATGCATGGCAGAACATGCAATGGCCCTGCAAGCAGCCTGGCATACTGTAGCCTCCTCAACATGCAAAACCAATGCTGCCATGATGGCATTATGCAATGGAGTATTGCCAGGTTGGTCATCAATCAGCATCAATAAATCTGGATGATGAGTACTCAAGACTGAAATACTATCACATGCTGTTATCAAAACTAATGGATTATCCCAGTGAGTTGCCATGGTGATCATTATTCTATCCAGCCACTTGTGAGCTCTGTGTATTCCTGAAAAAGTAATCAAACTTAACTAGTGAGTATCGTGTGACTGCACTTGTACTCATACAGCGACATGAATGACAAGACATCAGTGTATGTATAGTAACAATTTAAACTTACTGTGATCTGAAGACTGGAGATCTAAAAGTGGTTTGCACACGAACTGAAAGAATTCCAGACATTTCCTCTGTATGCCATTGCGACTTGGATGCTTTTCTAGAGCTCTTAAAATGACCAGATCTACACCATTATTCAGCAAGCGTTCACAGACAACCTTATTCTTTGCTAGTGTCAACAAGAGAGAGCATCCATTGTCTTGGACATCACTACAATCCTCATGATATTTCATCAAATGGAATACTGTGATAAGGTCACTATCAGTGAAATATTCCAAAAAGGATGAGGATTCTGCTAGTACTGTAAGAAGTATAAATGCTTGCTCACTCAATTCACCTACAGTTAATACAATAAATTAGTTCAGCAAGTGGATTCAATGTAACACCCCAGTTAATACCAATTGTTATATCCCCATAGTCAAACTCGTTCTCTCATTGGTCGAGAGCACGTCATGTGGCAGGTGTCAAATCTTAATAACTCCCGTGCGGGCATTAAATTCACGTGATCGAAGCGTGAGAGGGGAATAAATTCACGTGATCAGGTCAAATTTCATTCAATCTAGAAATCCTGTTCGTTCTACTCGTAACAGCTCTGCTTTGGATTTGCTAATTCCTAAGTGCCGCACTAAACTCTTTCAATCCAGCTACTTTAATCGCTTACCTAAGCTATGGAATAACCTGCCCTTCCGCTCTTCCACTTCTTTAAAGCAGTTTAAATCTCAGCTGTTTAAATGCTATACTAATGCATTAAATAATACTTATGACATTAACACTTTTAACACCTGGAAATCCATTTGTCCCAAATGCAGCACTTCTCGTAACATATTAAGTAATGGTCCGCGTAAGAAGTAGGCACATATAATGCATGGAATGTGAAAAGCTGTGAAATTTTAATTGGATCAGCAAACAGAAATACGCAATTCTGATTGGCTGAAAGCATTAAAATCGTGATAAATCCCGCCAAAATTATATTTTATTATCATTTTTTTGGATAATCTCGGTCCCAATCCTTTTTCCTTTGTGTTTACCAAGTCTTACGTTTGTGTGATATGGGGAACTGGCACTATTGTCACATGCGATGTGTTTGCAAAGTGAAGCAGCAGGATGCCATCTGGTAATTTCACTTCGGTTTCTATCGTTTTACTCAAAAAATTGGCCAGTTTTTGTTTTGAATAGATGCATATTTATGTGAACAACGTTTTTACAGTACAATGTGCATAACTGCTTCTATGTAAGGTTACTTTTATGCCTAGAAAGCCATCGTGTTCCCGGCCAGCGTGTTGTTGTCCGCACTGCCGTGACGAGTGGGGTCACGTACCGACGCCGAACTAAAGATCGCCACGGCTTTTGAGATTTGCCGGGTTTAACAGCGATGGACGATACAATATCAGAAAAAGGAATGCGTATGTAATAGAATTGTAGCCAGATGAACTTTTATTTCTTAATAAAAACTTTGAATCTGTGTTTCAAGTGGTGAACTTCGGATAACAACAGGAGAGGAAGGATATTCATAGTTTTTGTTGTCAGCAACATTTAATTTAAAGCCCAAGAACTATTTTCGGATGAACTGTTCTTTTAGAGTTGCTTGATATTCGCTACAAATGCTCTTTGTACTTGTATTATGAAGATGTTGTATGTCAATTGTCACCGATGTTTACAACGTGATAGCCTGTAGAACAATAGACTCAGCAGTCATTTCCTGTATCAAATTGCTCTTCGTACTGATCGACTCAGGAAAAGTAATGTTTTCTAGTTGTTCCCCATTTTAAATAAAGAAGGTATTTCACGTGTATAAATGCTATAAAGTCATTCAATGATACGTGGTTAAACATTTTTCAAAAAGTATCCCTCTGCATTACAGTTCTAAATTGAAATTCAAAACGCGTTTGGCGTCGATAACCAATAGGAAGGGCGCATTTTAATCTCATTAAATTTGGTACTAACTGTCATTTGTGCAAGAATGTAGCTCAATTTGCCTACTTCTTACGCGGACCATTACTTAACAACTAATGCTTGCTGTTACTGAGTATATTTCGTATTAAAGCCTATAGATTGTATTATATTTAATTTAATAATATAGAATAATTAAGTGTTATGCAGATGTACATATTTATATCCTTTAGTTCTACTTCTTAAAATAGGCATAGTATATTTAGCGTAATATATATTGATATATATATATTTTTTCTTTTTGATTATTCATTTCTTTTGTTTGACCTGGGCGCACTTAATGTAGAGCCTAGCTCTGTTGTGTGACCCTCACCATACATCTTATAATTATCTTATTATGAATTGTTCTTTTTTTCTGCTGTTATTTTGTATGGTGGAAGTTTTGTAAATAAATAAAAATAAAAAAGTTGATGGAAAATACTTGTGGCGCCATTGTTTATAACAACAATTTTTTCAGTGTTTGACTATGGGTACTGTACATAACAAAACACTAATGACTGGTCCCGAGGGAAACCAGTTAATCTTGTTTCCCTCGAATCTCAATGTTCCCTCAACGATTCTCAGGAAACAAAATTAACTGTTTCCCTCGGCATTAAGTGTTTATTAGCCTACCCCCCAAGCTTACAAAGTATGACATATTGTGACAAGCAGGTCCAACATGAAGTGTTCACTGACTTACTGTACTCAATGAGCTTTTCACATCTGTCAAGAACCAAACGAGCATAGTGTTGTTGTAGAAACCTGTCTTGTTCTTCAGGTTTTGATTGTAGTAAATGTGTCAAAGCTTGCAGTGCCCAGAGTTGGAGTTCATCTTCATTGTCAAAGTTTGCTATTGCATTGGTGATGACATCAACTGCATTCATTGCAATGATATCTTGCTTAATTCCATTATTTAATGTTACAAGGATATGAATTATTCTACACCCTATAGCCTGTATAATTACATCATTTTGAAATGTAGACATACGTTGTACTATAGAGTAATGCAGTCTTGATTTAATTAGTTGATATTGAACTTCCTTGTTTCCTTTCATGAGGTGATACAAGCTAAAGATGCCATCACGTTGAATATCTCGATCAGTTACATGACGGTTCATGTTATCCAAAACCACTTTATGAATATCATCATCATTAATCAGCTCGATTTGTGCTGATTGTGCTTTATCAAGTATATCAGCCAGTTCGTACATACAACAGTGCACTTGAGTTTTGTTGGAGTTCAATCTCAATGTGTTGACAAGTTCACCTAGTTTTTGTGCAAAGGGTTGTTCCTGCATGATTTCGTCAGACATCCTGTACTTGTCCAAGAAGTTAAAATATCGACGAAAACATCGGTCAGAATAGAGTAAATCCATGGTAAAAGAGTCCGTATTACAAACACATATGAAAACGACAATCACTACAAGTAAGTTTACCTACTGCCTTCTAGTTTCTACTGCCTTCTACTGGCACGTGATGGGTGGATGTTTGCACACGCCTCGACTTGTGTTTCTAGAACAATCAGCACAGAGCATGTACATCATACCGAGAGTTAACTCATGGAAGACGAACGTTCCAATGAGTTATTTGTGCATTCTAGAAGCTCGGCAACGGTTTGTGAGTAACGTGATACAGTAATGACAGTGTCATGATGACAGTCATGTGCTTGTAATACAATCCTTATCACGCCGGTGTTTTGATAGCCTCCGTTGCAAACGTTATTTTGATTGACGTGAAAGCTTTATGGCAAATTGTTTCTTTCATCAGCTCTTTCTTATAGGTATAAAAGTCCAAATGATTCCCTGCACGGACTGTAACTGTAGTCAGACATTTTTAATTTTATGTGAAACTGAAAAATGAGCAAGTTAACTGGTCAGCGGCTAATACCATTAGGCAAACACACACAATAACAAGTCAGCGGTTTATACCATTGGGCACAATATGGCGGATGGAAGGATTACATGAAATAAGTACATGGTGCACATATGGACTCAGAGGAGGTTAGAAATATGATATTGCTTGATGTAGCTACTGAAGTGTTTTTTATATGTTTGTCTTACAGAGTTTAATATTTTTACATCGAAGGTAACCCTAAAGATTCGTGAAGTCAACCCTCATGTGGTTTGTAGTCTTTGTGCTGGATATTTCATCGATGCAACGACCATTACAGAATGCCTTCATACATGTTAGTATAGAGTAAACACCAGCCCACTATTGTTGTAGCACTAAATTACGTTGTTATTTCATCTCTGTTTCAGTCTGTAGGAGCTGCATTGTCAAATACCTCCAATCCAGTAAATACTGTCCAACATGTAACATTAAGATCCACGAGACACAACCGCTTTTTAACATACAGTGAGTAGAACACACCACTATTTGACTAAGTTCTCAGTGTGTGTGGCCTGACCTACTGACTCTCAGCAATGAGGCCGGCTTGCAGTATAGAGCCTAAGTTACTGGTGAATGAAGCCTCTAAACTTGTATTACAACCAGTAGTGCAATGGATCTAGCTGCAGGATTAGAGCCTAAGTTACTGGTGAATGAGGCCTCTAAACTTGTATTACAACCAGTAGTGCAATGGATCTAGCTGCAGGATTAGAGCCTAAGTTACTGGTGAATGAAGCCTCTAAACTTGTATTACAACCAGTAGTGCAATGGATCTAGCTGCAGGATTAGAGCCTAAGTTACTGGTGAATGAAGCCTCTAAACTTGTATTACAACCAGTAGTGCAATGGATCTAGCTGCAGGATTAGAGCCTAAGTTACTGGTGAATGAAGCCTCTAAACTTGTATTACAACCAGTAGTGCAATGGATCTAGCTGCAGGATTAGAGCCTAAGTTACTGGTGAATGAGGCCTCTAAACTTGTATTACAACCAGTAGTGCAATGGATCTAGCTGCAGTATAGAGCCTAAGTTACTGGTGAATGAGGCCTCTAAACTTGTATTACAACCAGTAGTCCAATGGATCTAGCTGCAGGATTAGAGCCCAAGTTACTGGTGAATGAGGCTTCTAAACTTGTATTACAACCAGTAATCCAATGGATCTGATTTGCAAGTGATGGAACATAGCATAACACAGGCCCGTAGCCAGACCAAAATCTCTCCTGAGGCACTTTTATCAGTGCAGACAAAAATTTTATAGCTGAACATAGAGGACAGTCAGCCTTTTTTGTCATTTCAGTTAAAAGATCAATATATAATCAGTGATGTTTTACTGAGGCAACTGCCTAGGCTCGCCTCATACTGGCTACGGGCCTGTAACATGAGAACATCTACTGTCTGTTCTCATCAAATCTTATGAGACACATTGCAAAGGAGGCAACAGAATGCCAAGAATAAATGTATACATGTACCTATCAGCAGATCCCTAGCCTGTGTTACACTTACAGCTGGTTCTAAACCCCGGTTAGGTTCCAGCTGTAGCAGGTTACAGATCCCTAGCCTGTGTTACACTTACAGCTGGTTCTAAACCCCGGTTAGGTTCCAGCTGTAGCAGGTTACAGATCCCTAGCCTGTGTTACACTTACAGCTGGTTCTAAACCCCGGTTAGGTTCCAGCTGTAGCAGGTTACAGATCCCTAGCCTGTGTTACACTTACAGCTGGTTCTAAACCCCGGTTAAGTTCCAGCTGTAGCAGGTTACAGCTCCCTAGCCTGTGTTACACTTACAGCTGGTTCTAAACCCCGGTTAGGTTCCAGCTGTAGCAGGTTACAGATCCCTAGCCTGTTACACTTACAGCTGGTTCTAAACCCTGGTTAGGTTCCAGCTGTAGCAGGTTACAGATCCCTAGCCTGTGTTACACTTACAGCTGGTTCTAAACCCTGGTTAGGTTCCAGCTGTAGCAGGTTACAGATCCCTAGCCTGTGTTACACTTACAGCTGGTTCTAAACCCTGGTTAGGTTCCAGCTGTAGCAGGTTACAGATCCCTAGCCTGTGTTACACTTACAGCTGGTTCTAAACCCTGGTTAAGTTCCGAGGAGGGGATTGTAAAAAGGACGTGGATTAACGTGTCACATACTGCAAATTATGTAAACAGAAAATTGAGCAAGGGACTGGGACCAAGTCCGTAAAACTAATTCAATAAGAAACTAGTAAAATTGGGCATCATTTTCTGAGAGAACAATATCAAACTTAGCTAGTCTGGAAAGTTTGGTGAACTTCGGCTTAATATTGACGATGCTAGAGGGCACCAAAGATGTCTATTTTCCCATACAAACTCTGTAAATTTTTTACCTTGTCCAGCCAAACCATACATTCACTGTAAAATTTTGGCTGGACAACACAATTTCAAAAGTTTATAATTCGGACAGAATTTACTCAAATCGCATCAAACTTTGCACAGATGCTAATTTCAACATGCTGTTTCATGTCATAAACTTAATTTCATAATTACATTAAATCTAATAAACTCGTTCCCAGTCTCCTGCTCATTTTGGAAATGGCTAATAACATATCAGTTTGCCGTGTCACCGTCAGTAGTCTTGCTCGTATAAATTGATACCTTGCTTTACGGTAAACGATCTCGATCGGTGGACTTTTTCATATTCCTAAAGACAGTTCAATGCTTCGATAACACTCACACATCACTTGCAGCGGCTTTGGTCTTCCTAATTCGATACATTTGGGACCAGAAAAGAACTATCCGTTGAAACTATAAATTCACTCGATGCGATTCGAATTTTAATTTATGCTATATACCTTCGATAAGGACCAATTAGAAGGATTGTTGTGTTATCCAATCAAAATGAGTTTTAGTTCAGCCTACACCAGGGTCTTCTCTCAGGTAGCGTCTGCGATTTTGAAAATAGCAAGAAGAGAGGGCCCTGGGGACGAGGGGGGGTGGGGGGGGGGGGGGGGGGTATTGGAGTCCAATTGCCTTGGTCCACATCTCTTCCTAGCCTGCGTAGCCCAATGCAGGGAAAAAAAATGGAGGGCAAGAGAGGGGGAGGGGGGACTGGGGAGGAGGGGGATTGGGGAGGAGAGAAGAGAGGGAGCGCCTGCAATGGTCCTATTGTTTACACGTTATTTTCCTGACTCTCAGTGGCCAGAAAATTCCTATTGGGTTGAGAAGGTGTAGGTGTCGAGTGATGACGAGCAGTACTTTAATAGCAGACGTTATAAATTTAGCTCTACTATTGTAACAACAACAACATGACCACAAAGGATTTATTATCGTAATAGTAGCGTTGTTACGTCTCGTTCTCTCATGGAACATATTGATACTGGTTTATAGATGATATACTTTCTGGAACGTATTCGATTGCTTGCCTCTGCCAAATGTACCATGGACAAAAAGTGGTAATTGATGAAGCTACGGTTTACAAAGCACACAAGACTGTTCAGGGGCTTCAAAGACGTCAGTCATCCTGCTTTTGGCTAGTAGATTGTCATGCTTATTTTCGTCTCGAAGATGCTAGCTAGCTTCTCATATCTACTCTTAAATTTGAGGTAAAATATTAAAGTCTATGTCTAGACTCTCTTCTCACCTCCCCAATCCCCCCTCCTTCCCAGTCCCACTTCCCCTCTCTTCCCATCCTTTTTCCCCCTGCACTGGGCTATGCAGGCTACTCTCTTCCTGGAATTGGGATCAATAATTATTGCCACATGTCCCAGTCTTAAAACAAAGTTCAGCATTTCCCCTCCCCAGGGGGAAATATTCAATCCCCTTGTATTCGCCAGTATATCACCCTGGACAACCCAGAGGCCACCCTCTCATGGAAGCCACTGATAGGTGTATAATATGTGATCCTGGATGTTGAGTTACAGGCTCCAGCTCAAAAGTTGACAAAAGACATACAGTGTATGCTTTATTTGCTTTAAATAGCATTTGGAATAGCCAAGCAATGATAGGAGTAGCCAGTCATATGTGACAGTTACCTTGACAACTTGTTCTTCTCAGACTTGACAGAACTATGCAAGATATAGTACTTAAAATTGTACCCAATCTGTATAGAGGTGAGCATTCTAGCAATGATTCACTAAATTCAGGTATAGAATAATACTACTGAAATATGTGAACAGGTCATGTATTTGAATCTTAATTGCAGCTGTAGAAACTGACTTATGTTGCTGGTTTGCATGTAGTGGCTATGTTGCTGGTTTGCATGTAGTGGCTATGTTGCTGGTTTGCATGTAGTGGCTATGTTGCTGGTTTGCATGTAGTGGCTATGTTGCTGGTTTGCATGTAGTGGCTATGTTGGTGCATGAATGCTTGGTTATCGGGTACCAACATGACCAGCAATAACTACAATTGAGCACCTAATTATCTTGTTAATAATAAATTGTAGATGAAGAAAAGAGGAGAAAAGAGTTCTATGAATCCAGGGGACTGCCAGATAGAAAAGCACATATATCTTGCAAAGGTATAGCTACAAAATGATACATGGAAATAATAAAAGTACTAAAAGTATAGTTATACATTGATTTATCATTGTATATATAGCTAATTGCATAATCGTTGTCGGGTTGAAAATCATAAATCATAGAAGCTGAGACCGCAAGGATGGATGCGAAATCAATTCATGAGCCACATTACATGCAGATATATTCAATGTTCTCGTAGTTTTGAAGGTATATGAGCTATTTAACTACAATTCTACAAGTCTGGATAAAAAGGTCGATGATTTGACTGTGTTATTTGAGTTTTAATTTCCCAGAATTCCTTTTGGTCGTAGCTTTCATGATTTTCAACCCGACAACGATTATGCAATTAGCTATATATACTGGTATATGAAACATACCAGTTAATAATAATAATAATAATAGACAACTCAACCAGTTGTCACTTGTATGGTCAGCACACACACAATTTATCCCATATTCCATAAAATATCAGAACAAGGAAATTGCTGCAGGGCATGATGGGAATGGGACACCATGGAATGGCATTCTGCTCTATGATTGGTTGTATTTCATAATGAGAAAACAAACTAAGAAACTCAACTCACCAAGGCGCTTCATGTGAGTTGAGTTTCTTAGTTCGTTTTCTCCCTTGCTTGGGTTTTTCTCCTGGTTTTCCTACCTCAGTAAAAACAAATAATATTTCAATCTGAGCTGTGCTCTGTGGTCAGACTTGGGTCATATGGCGGCAGCATAGTGCGCCTTTATATGCCTTCGACTCAACCACGTTGAGCTACGTCCTTCATAATTAAGCTACCGGCTGCAAGGAAGGATGATTAGCCTCCCCCCAAATTATAAATATTATGTTAGATGAGTTTCAATGTTCTTATTATAGACCCAGACTCGGAAACATCAAAAGCATCAGACATCACTTTGAGACGTGACTTCTCAGACTTTAAAAACAGCTACAGAGATGATGAGTTGGTGTCGATATGTCTGGAGAGATTTGGGTGAGATTACTTTACAGTAGTTACAACTATGGTATACCAGACTAAACTGATGATTGGTTACAGTTTTGCAGATACTGAACAAGCTGGAACAAGTGACATTGAAGATGAAAAACAAAGTGAACCTCCATTAAGATGTTCTAAGGTATTTTAATTGTTGTCATAGTATTGCGGTTTTTAACGTTTATATGTGCGGTTTTCGGACCCCCTTACTCCCCCCCTCGTCATGGATTTCATGTAAACGCGTCTTGTACTGTAATATACATGTATCTTCTACTCTGTTGTTGTTTTTCCAGGTTCTTGGCAAGAAGTACATTCGTTGTTCAGTAAGAACCATGGTAATGCATCTTCAGAGATACCTCCGATCTAAGTTGCACATCCAAGATGACCAGCAAGTAATAAATGAGAGTTTGAACAAATCACAATCCAAAACAACATCACGATCAAATACTAATAGACAAACTCCATTCCAGAACAACATAACGATCAAATACCAATAGACAGACTCCATTCCAGAACAACATAACGATCAAATACTAGTATAACATAACGATTAAATACTAATATAACATAACGATCAAATACTAATATAACATAACGATCAAATACTAGTATAACATAACGATCAAATACTAATATAACATAACGATCAAATACTAATGTAACATAACGATCAAATACTAGTATAACATAACGATCAAATACTAATATAACATAACGATCAAATACTAGTATAACATAACGATCAAATACTAATATAACATAACGATTAAATACTAATATAACATAACGATCAAATACTAATATAACATAACGATCAAATACTAGTATAACATAACGATCAAATACTAATATAACATAACGATCAAATACTAATATAACATAACGATCAAATACTACTACTACTACTACTAATAATAATAATAATAACGGTTTATAATAATATAACATAACGATCAAATACTAATATAACATAACGATCAAATAGAGTGCAATTTAGAAAAGCGTGAATACTAATTAACTAATTAAATTAAATTAACTAAATAGCACTAATGAAACAATAGAAAACAATAGAAATAGCACTATTTAGTACTATATAAAGTTAGTACTATTTCACGCTTTTCTAAATTGCACTCTACTAATATAACATAACGATCAAATACTAATATAACATAGAGTGCAATTTAGAAAAGCGTGAAATAGTACTAATTTTAAATAGTACTAAATAGTGCTATTTCTATTGTTTCCTATTGTTTCATTAGTGCTATTTAGTACTAATTAGTTATTTAGTTTTCAAGCTTTTCTAAATTGCACTCTAACGATCAAATACTAATATAACATAACGATCAAATACTAATCTGTCTGCCGACTGTCGGTGTATTTATACCGTCTGTCGGGGGACAGTTGGTAGGTTGTCGGTCGTCTAGTTGGCCAACAACCTTTCTTGGTATGTGATTATCTACTATTACCAAACTTACCAACTACTTCTATGTCACCCAAATAAAACCTTACTTGTTCTCTAGGTGCAAATCACATGTAATGATCACATTATTCACCCATGTCGGACAATGAAGTTCATTTGGATCTCAGAGTGGCTGGATAAGGTTAGTCAGGTATAAATGTGTATGTTGCATGCAATACTTGACATAATGATGAAGGAGAGAGAGAGCATAAAACAATCAGCAATAAATACATCACGGGAAAGCAGCCTTTTTCATGGTCTTAATCAAAGTCGATATTTGAATTTCGATGTGTTTGATTGTTTGTTTTTCTTCCTTCAGGCACCACCTATTGTCCTCCAATATGATATTATAGATCGATAAACTGCAATGGTTTAATGACGGTGAAGTCGTGTAAATAGATTATAACAAGAACAAATAAACATAACACTTGTTCCATCATGGATGGGAGTTGTTTCTTGTCTGAAATCTGAGTTGTTCTCAATCTTTTTAATCAAATCACTCTTGTCATTCTGTCTTTCATTCAATTATCTGAACGTTGTAAGCATAAATCCTTTGCTGCATCCATTGCAACTTAGTAACCTTGATGCAGTTACGCTAATGATACGCGGTGGTCATATCAATAGTCAGTGAGTACTTCAGTAAAGCTTCAAGCTGGGTCTGTAGTGTAGCAGTAACGGCGATTCCTGAGGAAGAGTTCAATCATACAGTACATTAGGATTTCCTATCGATCTTGTCGGACGTCAATCATTCATACCTTGCATCTCCAACGAGTAACCATGATGAACTTGATTGTATGATCCTTTCCTAGAATCTCATCGTTGCATAAAATATCGACCTAAAGTAGTTGAAAGTTGCCGTGAATCATGGGCTGATTGTACAAGTTAGCAAAATGGCAAAACCTGTCAGTAACTCACATCTGAGTGATTTTCCAGAGATAACTTTTTAGCTAGAAACTTTTTCAGATGTTGAACTGTTGCCTGGGAGGAAAGTCGAATAAATTTTCGATCCAGTGGCTGCAAGGAAAAAAATCAAAAACGTAAATAGCAACAGAAAAAATAATGAATTCAATAGTTCAAATAGAAAAACAAATAGTGTAAAACAAATAAACGATGCAGACTTGAAAGTGGTTGCTGTCTCACCTTTAACGGGTATTTGCCATTTGTAGATCTGTAAAATAAAACCAATGGTGTTACTACTACTTGCCAGTGGTGGCGTACTATTGGTTATCATACAACCAATGGTGTTACTACTACTCAGTGGTGGCGTACTATTGGTTATCATACAACCAATGGTGTTACTACTACTTGCCAGTGGTGGCGTACTATTGGTTATCATCATAAAACCAATGGTGTTACTACTACTTGTCAGTGGTGGCGTACTATTGGTTATCATACAACCAATGGTGTTACTACTACTTGTCAGTGGTGGCGTACTATTGGTTATCATCATAAAACCAATGGTGTTACTACTACTTGTCAGTGGTGGCGTACTATTGGTTATCATCGTAAAACCAATGATGTTACTACTACTTGCCAGTGGTGGTGTACTATTGGTTATCGTCATAAAACCAATGGTGTTACTACTACTTGCCAGTGGTGGCGTACTATTGGTTATCATACAACCAATGGTGTTACTACTACTTGCCAGTGGTGGCGTACTATTGGTTATCATCATAAAACCAATGGTGTTACTACTACTTGTCAGTGGTGGCGTACTATTGGTTATCATCATAAAACCAATGGTGTACTACTACTTGTCAGTGGTGGCGTACTATTGGTTATCATACAACCAATGGTGTTACTACTACTTGTCAGTGGTGGCGTACTATTGGTTATCATCATAAAACCAATGGTGTTACTACTACTTGTCAGTGGTGGCGTACTATTGGTTATCATCGTAAAACCAATGATGTTACTACTACTTGCCAGTGGTGGCGTACTATTGGTTATCATCATAAAACCAATGGTGTTACTACTACTTGTCAGTGGTGGCGTACTATTGGTTATCATCGTAAAACCAATGATGTTACTACTACTTGTCAGTGGTGGCGTACTATTGGTTATCATACAACCAATGGTGTTACTACTACTTGTCAGTGGTGGCGTACTATTGGTTATCATCATAAAACCAATGGTACGTTATTACTACTACTTGTCAGTGGTGGCGTACTATTGGTTATCATCGTAAAACCAATGATGTTACTACTACTTGCCAGTGGTGGCGTACTATTGGTTATCATCATAAAAACCAATGATGTTACTACTACTTGCCAGTGGTGGCGTACTATTGGTTATCATCATAAAACCAATGGTGTTACTACTACTTGTCAGTGGTGGCGTACTATTGGTTATCATCGTAAAACCAATGATGTTACTACTACTTGTCAGTGGTGGCGTACTATTGGTTATCATCATAAAACCAATGATGTTACTACTAAATACTTGCCAGTGGTGGCGTACTATTGGTTATCATCATAAAACCAATGATGTTACTACTACTTGCCAGTGGTGGCGTACTATTGGTTATCATCATAAAACCAATGGTGTTACTACTACTTGCCAGTGGTGGCGTACTATTGGTTATCATCATAAAACCAATGGTGTTACTACTACTTGCCAGTGGTGGCGTACTATTGGTTATCATCATAAAACCAATGGTGTTACTACTACTTGCCAGTGGTGGCGTACTATTGGTTATCATCATAAAACCAATGGTGTTACTACTACTTGTCAGTGGTGGCGTACTATTGGTTATCATCATAAAACCAATGGTGTTACTACTACTTGTCAGTGGTGGCGTACTATTGGTTATCATCATAAAACCAATGGTGTTACTACTACTTGTCAGTGGTGGCGTACTATTGGTTATCATCATAAAACCAATGGTGTTACTACTACTTGTCAGTGGTGGCGTACTATTGGTTATCATCATAAAACCAATGGTGTTACTACTACTTGTCAGTGGTGGCGTACTATTGGTTATATATCATACCTGTAACATTCCATACGTATTGCTGTTTGCTCATCACTGCGATGATAATCTGATGTTGTGGGAGTTGGATCTAAAACAATTAAACTTGATAATGGTGATGTCACCCTGCGATTGTGCGCAGTAAATCAGATAGACCTATTAGTCATTTCGAGGTTGCGAAAAGGACTAGGACCGAGTGCAAACATTAATGTAATTACAAAATGAACCACATCTGACACAAGAAAGATAACATTGAAATTAGTAAGTTTTCCGAGTTTGAGCATGTTTGGGTGAATACCAACATAATAGTCGCAAAAATAAGAGAGAATGTATGGGCCCATACATTCTCTGTTATTTTTATGATTTTTTGAAAGCTTGCTATTCAGTTAGTATTTATGCAAACACTCTCAAACGTGGCAAACTTACTAATTTTAGTGTGATCTATCTTGTGATGGGGTCCATTTCTTAATCAAATTAATATTTCTACACAATTTTCTACACTCGGTCCCAGTACCTTCCGCAACCTCGGAATGGCTCATAATATAGTCTGCACACCTTGTGTTTTCTGACTGGTGTCAGTGCTGATTTGTCTGTATAAACTTTGTTGTTCACCAGTTCGATACATAAACATCGCTACTTCAAATTCTTTTTGTCGTTGAATTTCACCTGCAATGACGTAAGTAGACGACAGTGGAGGAGTTGATTTCTATCAGGCCGACAAACCGCCAATAGAAACTTACGTTCTTGTAAGCCAGGTACCAATCTATAGACGATATCTTGCAGTGTACGGTCCGTGCTGTTGAACGAATATTGTACTTGTAATAGTGGTATATACTCTCGGTATTTGATGTTTCCATGGAATTATTGAATACCGATCATTCTTGGTGGTTTGGGTGGAGCCACACTGACTCTGAATCGCTGATTCACATGAAACTTTTAATCGACTGCTAGTTTCCGTTTTTATCTCACGTACTCTCTAATTCTAGTGATTCAGTACTACTTACCTAATAAAGTTCATAGGGTGACTCTGATGTAGCATGATATTACAAGTAGGACAGAAGTTATGTTGGCCAAGATGTTGAACGATACAACTACGACAGACTAGCAATTGGCAATGACGATTAGTATTTGCAAGACTCTAAGTTAAGTGGCTAGTATTTACAAACCACCGTAGGAAAGTGTTTTTTGTTTAGTCGCCATGCAGCACCACTGTACCACAGAGTTATAAAGGTCGTGCAAGATGATATTAGTCGCTGTTTGTTAGAAGCATTCAACATCAATCCTTATGTAAATAGAAACCAACTGATGATTTGCCTCACTGAATCCATCATAAATTCAATCGATTATATTAGTTATCCATAGGAAATACAAATGAATTCGTGTTTCCACATCGCCGATAAATAAAAGTAAGAGAGCAGGCAGCGACTTACATGTATGGAGACACTCGACAATGGTGGTTGCGTCGATCAAGTAACCCTTACATAATCGACATGTTATGTGTTCGTTCAGTTGACTGAGACTGATGTTTCTCTCCATCTTGATTATATTAACGATGATAAGCCACGTATAAAATACCAAACACGAACCACTAACTGAACATCGAATCTAAGTGGTGTATCTCTGTCATCGGGTACATTGAGTTCTGGCGAGTTGGATCCAGACAGCGATCATGAATATAACTTGAGAAGGATGACAGCAGCAATGATTGAGTAGTAAATAGCAAACAAAACAGCGTTTTGTGCCCGCAGGCCAATTGTGGTTTCAACAGTAGGCGGTCAATACAAAAATCATCACCACCAATATTCACGAATAATGTCAAGTCAGCTCCTACTGCTCCTACTGCCCCAAGTATGTTTGTGCTTCTGACATAAATAGATTACCTCTTGACGGAACAAGAACATCTCTTGAATTCCTACTAAATTTGATCGCATATGAAAACACTCAGTACGTCTTGTAATAGGCTTTGTCAAGTAGGATTTGTCTTGACTCTGATTTGAATAAGAGCAAACAAAAACGCTTTTATCTCTTGACACACAACAAAAAAGCAGTTGTTTGGAGCTTTAGTGTTTACGAGCTATGAGTTCATAAACGAGTTGCTAACCACACCGGAAATACAAACATCTATCGTGACGTATCAAGTATCCATGTCATCGACTTTATAAAAACATTTTCTAATGAGATCAGGTTTATTTTCACTATTCATGAGCCAAGATGTTGAAAACATCCATTGGATTAACTATCTATTTACCCACTGGAGTTCATCTCTAACGGCCACTGAATCCTTAACCTCTGGGGCTAGAAATACATTACTCACAGAAATATCACATTGGTTTTCCCCGTGTCATGGTGATGTGACCTGCTACTGACAATCATTACGCTTTAATTTTCCGCATTTGAGCAATGAAAGTATAAAAAGAGTATTGAAGAAGATAAATCCCTATTCAAGTGGAATCTCAACTTTTTCACATGAATAGCCGACTAGAACCAGAACTGAGCCACTAAAGAAAAAAAATAAAACTGTTTTTGTTTTTACATCTTGCAGCATACACTGGGAATCCCTCCATTACCTATACACTGGGAATCCCTCCATTACCTATACATTGGGAATCCCTCCATTACCTATACACTGGGAATCCCTCCATTACCTATACACTGGGAATCCCTCCATTACCTATACACTGGGAATCCCTCCATTACCTATATACACTGGGAATCAGGCCCTCCATTACCTATACACTGGGAATCCCTCCATTACCTATACACTGGGAATCCCTCCATTACCTATATACACTGGGAATCAGGCCCTCCATTACCTATACACTGGGAATCCCTCCATTACCTATACACTGGGAATCCCTCCATTACCTATATACACTGGGAATCAGGCCCTCCATTACCTATACACTGGGAATCCCTCCATTACCTATACACTGGGAATCCCTCCATTACCTATACACTGGGAATCCCTCCATTACCTATACACTGGGAATCCCTCCATTACCTATATACACTGGGAATCAGGCCCTCCATTACCTATATACACTGGGAATCAGGCCCTCCATTACCTATATACACTGGGAATCAGGCCCTCCATTACCTATATACACTGGGAATCCCTCCATTACCTATATACACTGGGAATCAGGCCCTCCATTACCTATACACTGGGAATCCCTCCATTACCTATACACTGGGAATCAGGCCCTCCATTACCTATACACTGGGAATCCCTGGCTGATGGCCGCACCATTACTCAGGGTCTTAAAATAATTGAGGAGAAGGTGCTGCCTTTGTAATTACATCTGCAAATGGTTAGACCTTCGCGTGGCTCGGATGAACACGTAAAATGGCGGTCCCGTCTCTCCACACTCCAGTACATTGCACCGGAGGGACGTAAAATTAAACCCCTCACACCACTGTTCGACTAAGAGTAGGGCATGTAGTTCCCGGTGTGTGTGACCTTCCTACATCAGTTTCAGCCTTTTATCGCGACCCATCATAGGGCTAACCTCAGGATCTACCATTTCAAAATACCTAGTGTATTTCGAATAAAGTATTATTATAAACCTTTTTCAGCCGAAGTTTCGTTCCAAGAAATGAAGTTTTAACGAATTAATTTCGTTTTTGCTTTCACTTTCCTTAGTATTTGCTTTGCTTTGTCTCTTTTTCTGTAACACGAGTCCCTATATATGGTTTTATCGGCATTTGAAAGCGGAATAAAAGTTATCACGAAATTCGTTTTCATTCACAACTGGTGGGCATTTATTGAAACTTTTGTAACTATGGATGAGGTCATTAATAATAATAATAATAACAACAAAGCATCAAAACATCTAAATATGCACAAGCTATATTTCCATTCAACTTGTTGTTGTTTTTCAACGAATGAGGGAAAGTCCCATTCACAACTTCCGTTTCAACCTTTAAGACAGTAACAGCTATTTTAAGACCAACGTCAGTATTGTCAACCTCTACACGAACTTCCTTTCTGTCTCAATAACTGGTTTCACATTCATAGTTGCTACAGCATTGATTGTTCGTTCTGAAAAAACATATCTACTTTACATGAGATGGAGTTCGTTGTGCCCATCGAAACGCGACATGTTGTGCAAAGCAGTTCAAAACACATCAGCAGCTTGTTTAACGGCGTCCATGTGCAGCTTCTCTCTACAAAAGCAGACGGCCAACAATGGGTCACGCTTTGCGGCCAAGAAACTGACCAAGGAAAAAAGGCCATACAACAAGCGAGAGAATACATCGAAGCACTTTGTTGTCCAGAGATAACAGAAACTATTTCAGCTAATTTAGCTAAATGTATAGCTTGCTCAGACCTGAAACAAATTGCCAAAGTCTACTCTGTTGTAGCGATAGTTTCTGATAATCAGAAACTTATTTTGAAAGGAAGTGAATTCAACGTAGCGCTTGCAAAATCGTGGATCGAAAACAATACGAGAATGCACCCAAGACTGATAATACGGTAGAAAGTGCCTCTACAAGCATGCGCATGCATTCGCATAAAAAGTTTGCTGTCAAACTTGGTTATAGCGAGGAAGATGTTGACTTAGCAGCGAAGACATTAGGTCCCGGTGTGGATCAAAACAAGCTTCTACAAGAACTTATTCACCGCTGCAAGTCTACTGAACGAAGAAAACCAGCAGATATAGTCCCTCGTGGCATGGTTCGGTATCCGATGTCACCCGATAGGCAACATGACATCATTGAAGTACCAACACGACCAACCAGTTACGAACAGGCACACGGCAATGATGACCGGCCTTGTGATGTTGTAGCACGAGGATGTAATCCAAGTAAAACAGACATCGCTGCAGCAGACTGCCTTCGTCCTGTTATCATTGATGGAAGTAATGTTGCCATGAACCATGGCAATCATCAAGTATTTTCATGTCTTGGAATTGCGCTTTGTGTCAAATGGTTTCAAAAACGAGGTCACACGGAAGTGTTTGCATTAGTGCCACGTTGTCGAACAGACCAACCCAGACCTGACTACCCTATAAGTAACCAGAACCTTCTATTAGACATGGCTAAGCAAGGCGTGGTCATATTTACACCATCACGACGCATTGAAGGAAGAAATATTGTGTGTTACGATGATCGATTTATTGTAGATCTAGCACACAAGCTTCAGGGTATTATCGTTTCCAATGATAATTATCGTGACTTGCTTCGCGAGAATCCTGAATGGAAAGATGTCATAGAAAAAAGGCTTTTGATGTTTTCTTTTGTGCGTGACATTTTCATGGCCCCCGATGATCCACTTGGTAGGTACGGCCCAACTCTAACGAAATTCTTGAGAAAAGGAACAAACACACGGCATCCAAGAATATGTCGTTGGATTGGACGTTGTACATACGGTACGAAGTGTCGTTATTATCATCCAGAAAGAGACGATGATCCTCAGAAAATACTTGGATACGAACAACAATATCAAGAAGAACAACAACATCATTATCAACAACAACATCAACAACAACATCAACAACATCATCATCATCAACAACAACAAGAACACCATCAACAACAAGAACACCACCACCAACAACAACAACAAGAACACCATCAACAAGAACAACAACAACAACACCATCAACGACAACACCATCAACAACAACAACAACAACAACACCATCAACAACAGCAACATCCTGATCAACACCATCAACGACAACACCATCAACAACAACAACAACAACAACACCATCAACAACAGCAACATCCTGATCAACACCATCAACGACAACACCATCAACAACAACAACAACAACAACACCATCAACAACAGCAACATCCTGATCAACATGTATCAAGTTATTGGCCAATGTCTTATACGACACGACCTCAATATCGTTATAGTCCTCCCATCTTCTATTCATATAACAACAGTAGCTATCGACAGACATTATTTGCTAAACTAATAGAAATATTTCCTGATCAAGAGGTACGTGTGTCTCGAGTACTTCAAGACAAACAGGGAATACAAGATATTGAAACACTTGTGGAGTTTATTCTCAATGAAGAAGCTTGAAACTTGTACGTTATTGTACTCAGCCAATAAAATCGGTAACGGTTGTCAAAGACCTGTGTATCTAATTATGAACGATCAACATTTGACAGCCCGGCAAATGTTACAGTAAATGTATGGAGAAAAATCCCGATTTAACGATACTCGATATAACGATATTCCCGATATAACGATCACAATCTGGCAGCCCAAACGTAAAAATTACCCTGATATAACGATAAAATAAATCATCGCGCGATGAAAAAGGAGGCTTAACTGGCTTGAAAAAGTGAAAAGATATGACAATAGTCAGTTTAATCCTTTAGTTCTCATTGCATAAGGACTGTGACGTGTCTGTCAACAGTTTGTTACGATAGGCATTAGGGATCCCCGATATAACGATTACATCGCCGGTACAGCTATGCACAAAATTATAACGATCTCCCGATATAACGATCTAATTTGGTCAGTCCCTTGGTACATCGTTATATCGATACCCTGGGTCCCAGAGGCCCTAGGAGGAATCCAGGGTATTATATCGAGGGTTCAGTTCTAGCCTGTGAACCCCGGGGGGGAGGGGGAGGAGGGGGGGGTAGGGGTGTGCCGCGGAAACCTCAAAACCCTGACCCTATCCCAGACCTAAAATTTTGATTTTCCATACCCTATTCCAGACTAAAGCTTAAAAATGTATACCATATCCAAGACTAAAGCTTAAAAATGTATACCCTATCCCAGATTGAAAGCGTGCTAAAGGGATATGTGAACTGATAACTAGCGACTGATAGTGGCGTTATTGCGGAAACCATACCCTATACCAGACCAAAACGTACCCCATCCTAGACTAAAAGTGCAAAAACGATACCCTATCCCAGACCTAAGGAGCTCAAAAACCATACCCTATCTCGCGGCACATATACCCGTATAGCATTTCCTTCCCCCTCCCCCCTCCCCTTGGAGAGCCTGTTCACAGGCCAGCGTAGCAAGCGTTGGCTGCGCGGAAGTTTTTTGCTCTCGTCTTACCCAGGCCCTCACGGTCATACTAGTACCCATACTCCTAAGTGCTGTTATTATTCGCGTTGCTTTTCCATATGGAGGTTGTTTTTGTTAACAAGACAACATTCTAAGACTTTTCGCTACTGAGAACTGATACACTGCAAATACACAACATGGCGATTTTACAGGTGATGTATGCTTTGAGTCGTAAATGTTCCAAATATCTAGTTAACTTACGATGTTGCGAGACATTAAGTGTTTTGTGTTATGTCGATAGCATGTAAACTTTCTTTATACACATTAAAAGGACAGCTGATCTTACCAACATATCTACGCTATTTGACCTTGAAGTAGTTTGAAAGTCGATTGATTACTTTTGCATGGTTTAAATCTCACAGGCTGTAGTAGTACGGGTAGACGCTCTTGCTGTTTCTATTCTACACTGGATCGAACACTGCCGTGATGATGGTAGTGTTTTTCCTTGTAGTTTATCATATCATAAGCATTTCTCATCGTATTGACTCAACAAACACAGTGGGATCACATTTTATTTGCTTGAATTTCCAAAACTGTTCTCTTTACATATTATTGACAATTTTAATACCCCCCACGGCCCACGTTACTGTTTCGGCTGAAACACGTCAGAACAATGTATGTAACTTAATTATCTCTGATACTGGCGATCAAATATTGACTTGGAGTTCTATTTAAGCTTTTTAAAACTTCGTTCGTTTCATCAACTAATAAATTTCCGACCACTAACATTATTATCTAATGCAATAATCATCACCTTTAGTCTTCAATGCCATCAACATCTATTCATCACCTTTAGTCTTCAATGCCATCAACATCTATTCATCTTTAGTCTTCAATGCCATCAACATCTATTCATCACCTTTAGCAATAATCAACATCTATCATCACCTTTAGTCTTCAATGCAATCAACATCTATTCATCACCTTTAGTCTTCAATGCCATCAACATCTATTCATCACCTTTAGTCTTCAATGCCATCAACATCTATTCATCACCTTTAGTCTTCAATGCCATCAACATCTTTTCATCACCTTTAGTCTTCAATGCCATCAACATCTATTCATCACCTTTAGTCTTCAATGCCATCAACCTCTAGTCATCAATATTCAATCTTCAATGGCTTCTGAAGTGAAATAAAACTGAACTGAATGCCATTTTCATCATCAGTATAGCACTTTCAGTCAGCTATATGTTTCAATCGACACTGAAATAAAGTTATTATTATTACATCATCATATCACTACCATTGCCAGTATCCTAATTATCATTATCATTACTACCATTGCCAGTATCCTAATTATCATTATCATCACTACCATTGCCGGTATCCTAATTATCATTATCATCACTACCATTGCCAGTATCCTAATTATCATTATCATCACTACCATTGCCAGTATCCTAATTATCATTATCATCACTATCATTGCCAGTATCCTAATTATCATTATCATCACTACCATTGCCAGTATCCTAATTATCATTATCATCACTACCATTGCCGGTATCCTAATTATCATTATCATCACTACCATTGCCAGTATCCTAATTATCATCATCACTACCATTGCCAGTATCCTAATTATCATTATCATCACTACCATTGCCAGTATCCTAATTATCATCATCACTACCATTGCCAGTATCCTAATTATCATCATCATCACTACCATTGCCAGTATCCTAATTATCATTATCATCACTACCATTGCCAGTATCCTAATTATCATTATCATCACTACCATTGCCAGTATCCTAATTATCATTATCATCACTACCATTGCCAGTACCCTAATTATCATTATCATCACTACCATTGCCAGTATCCTAATTATCATCATCATCATTACCATTGCCGGTATCCTAATTATCATTATCATCACTACCATTGCCAGTATCCTAATTATCATTATCATCACTACCATTGCCAGTATCCTAATTATCATTATCATCACTACCATTGCCGGTATCCTAATCATCATTATCATAATCAACAGTGTGATCATTTTCAATTGATGTACAAGCACTGATTTTGTTCTACATGTATATTATTTGTGTGTATTTCTTTCTTTCTTTCTAACAACTAATATTTTCCTGGGAAGAAATTTCATTTTGGTTTTCAAAGGGCTGTTTGAGTATTTTAACTAATTTGTCATGTTTATTTCAGTCTACAAGACAGAGAAAGATATATGCTGGAGACCTGAATCCACTTTTAACATGTGATTTGTGTAGAGGGTATATGATTAAGCCTACTTGTATCACAGAGTGCCTTCACACATGTATGTATTGTTATAACATACTTAGTTCATATTGTCGCGCAATCAAATTCATTAGCGCAAGCATCCATATCTCAATTGTGCACACCCATGCTAGAGTTGCTCGAGGCGCACTTATGCAAACTCCCAGCATGCATCCATAACTCGATAGATGGATGCCAAGCAAGAACCAATTCTTAAATATAATATATACACAATACTGTAATATTGAATGCAGCATATCAATAATAATTATACTGGTGATACTTCAGTTTGCAGAAGTTGTATTGTGAAGCACTTGGGCCAGAAAGAAATGAATGAGTGTCCCAAATGTAATATCATCATACATGAAACAAATCCAATGGAAATGCTAAGGTAATTTAACATAATATAGGTTTGATGATTTAACTACATTTTGCATCTATATGTTTGTGATTGACAGAAGTCTATTGTAAACTTACCAGTTGTGACTAGCTGTTTTGAGTGGTCGCTTGGTAATGAGAACAATCTGTTTGTACAGGGCAGACCAGATGTTGGAGGATGTTATCTATAAATTAATTCCAGGATTGCAGCAAGGTACATCAAGCAGTTCTGATTGATACTTTATCTCAATAATGGATAATAAATAACATTTCTATACAATACAATACAATACAATAACTTTATTTATACACGATTAGGATTAAAGCTGAAAAGCTTGTGGGGTCGTGTGTAAAACAATGGAAATAACCATTGACCATTATACACAATAAAAGGGCAGGTGTACTGTATAGACCGAATGCAATAATAGAGTCCAATTTCAATAGCCATTGTTCTGCTTTTGTGTTTCCACATGAACACAAGGTTAGTTAGTCCAGAAAAATGGCAATTGAAATTGGATGCCATTATTGCATTCGGTCTATTGGGTGAGATACTTGGAAGGCTCACTAACCGTATGACATGAGTGACAGTAGGATGGACAAGGCACCGCATATCATAATTTATAACTATTGATTAGGGCTCCTATTGATAACAGTGTATTATATACACTGAAAGGACAACCCTGTTTAAATAAAGGTTTATTCATTCATTCATCAGCTGAGGATGGGAGTGTTTGTCTCTTACATGTAGCTAGACAAGTGTCCTATACATTATCAATGTATGTCATACAGGTAGTGACGTTATCTAGGGACAGGTGTAATAAACAGGCATGAGCAGCATTATAACTTATAAAAAGGTTATCCAAAAAATGCTGATAATTGAGACAATGTACTTGTTTTTATTCAGATGAAGAACATCGTGAAAGGGAGTTCAACAAACAGATGAAGAAGATCAAAGAGGAATCATCTTTGAGTAGTGAAAGGCTACAAGGTGTGAAGATATCTCTCAACATTTTTAAATATCTCTCCATGTATTGCATTAATTGTATTTGTCTATTGGCTTTTGTTTTGTTTGTACTGAATGAATCACTGACCCAGTGACTGTTGCAGGTATAGTTGCATATCATTTCAAAGTTTTTGCGAGGGCCCTCCCCCTCAAATTATACCACATGGCATGAAAATGCAACTGCAGGCCATGTAAATCAAAATAATATCCCCACTCTGGGGTAGGCAGGGGATCCCAAACCATCAGGAAGACCTTATCTGTCATAATCCAACCTCTTACCCACCCCCTTGCACTTAATATTGATGTGATGTCATTTCAGAGAGAGACACCCCAGTCAATACAACAGGAGATACAACTTATCGAGCAACCATTTCCTACAACAATTACCACAGGGATGAACCACAGATCTGTGTATGTCTAGAATGCTGTAGGTAAGTAACAAACAACAACACACAACATAAAACTTGTCCTTTATTTGCAACAATGTTTGTATGTATTGACAGTGATACAGAGGCAGATATCCCTGTAAAACAGCTTGTGAGAAGATATATCCGTTGTTCATCCCAAATGACCATAGCTCATGTAAAGAAATACCTCAAGGTTAAACTTAGCCTGACAGCAGCAGACCAGGTGAGTTGCAACATGGATACTGCTGTTTACTAGTAGGTAAGTCTGTGTGACGAGACTGAAAAGAAGCATGCCTTTTGTATAAGTATCACAAACAAGTCTTCAGCACTCTCCACCATTATCAGTGCATGGCTCCTTGTATAAGTATCACAAACAAGTCTTCAGCACTCTCCACCATTCTCAGTGCATGGCTCCTTGGGAGAGCACTTCATTGTGATTAAGGATTCCGTGATTAAATCAAGGTTTTGATTGATTATTCAATGATATTCCTTCCCCATGCTTCCTTTGGGTCTGGTCGCATTGGCTTGAGTGTTTTTACCAACGACGTTCTTGAACCGGCTGTATGTCTTTAGGTAGAAGTATTGTGTAATGGAGAAATCATGGGGAAAGACCACACTCTTGAGTTTGTATATATGACACGATGGAGAGTTAAAGTAAGTATGTTGAAGCTGAAGTTATAAAGCTGGGGTACACACTAATACAAGATTGTCTTGTTTATACAGGAAGGATCAGTCATGACTCTTCAGTACAGACCTCGTATAGATTTTCTTTGAATAATAGCCTTCAAGGCAAATAAGATTTTTATTGGTTCCATAAGTTATAGATCAAAAATTGAGAAGATATGTAAAATTTGTGACAGATTTAAAAGAGGAAGTATAATAATATTTGCGTTTGCTATTTATATTTAATCTATGGTAGCTATGTATAATAAAGTAACCCTTATAGTGTATCTATATATATGGTAGCTATGTATAATAAAGTAATCCTTATTAGTGTATCTATGGTAGCTATGTATAATAAAGTAACCCTTTATATTAGTGTATCTATGGTAGCTATGTATAATAAAGTAACCCTTATTAGTGTATCTAATATTTGGTAGCTATGTATAATAAAGTAACCCTTATAGTGTATCTATATATATATATGGTAGCTATGTGTAATAAAGTAACCATAATATATGCCTACTGATTACAGTCAGTTGATCAGTAAAGATATTGTTTTTGGGGTTTATTTATTAGCTTCAATTGGAAGACGTAGTTTTGCTCGCTCGCGTTTGTATTTCATTCTACGGTTCTGAAACCAGACTTTGACTTGACGCTCACTCAAAAGCAGTTCGTTGGCAAGTTTCATTCTTTTTAATCCCACTACATACATGTCGATACGAAACTCGTCCTCTAAGCGTTCCAACTGCGCAGGCGTGAAAGAAGTACGGCAACGTTTAGGTCGCGGACTGGACATTCGACGATGTAAATGCGCAGATTCGCTTTGTGGATCTCGATGTGACGTCATGGTTGGAACTGAAATATAAATTGCATTTTAGTACATGGACGCGCAATAACGTTTAAAACCAGACATGCGACACTTTGTTAATTCACCAATGTGATTAGTGTATGGTATGTATTGGCCTTGTTACAATAGAATACGAGCCGTGCTGAGACTAATATTACTTTTGGCACAATAACTTCATTAATCATTTACGTTCAGTTTCTGCTGAAGACCTTCATGAAGCAAAGGCGATGAATATCATTCTACACATACCAAAATAATGAACTCAAAGAACAAAATACTGAATGTTTCAACGAATCTCATTTTATATTGTTCAATGTGAATAAAACTTAACATTTTCCCTTTTTTTGACAAGGAATTCTTCTGGCGGGCATTGCGCCTAATTGGAGTACGTTGCAGCGTTATGAGACGAGATTAGAGTGAACGCACAAGCTTCTTTTTCTAAACAAGATTAGCAGTAATCTGGTTTTCAAAGAAAATTCGATCATCGTGATTCATAAAAGCTTGCAATGTAATGTTATTTACTTACCAGGATCTTGGAGCTTGGTTGAAGCATCGTCGAAAGTAGTTTTGACAGCTTGTTTGTCAGTGTCGTTGACTTGTGTAGTGTTGTAAACAAGCCTTTGTAAACCCACTAGCGAGTCTCGTCGTGGCTCCATTGACACTAAAGGTGGAGGTGATCTACGTGGGGATACGCTACTAGGCTTTGATAGCATGACTTGACTGGAACGTGTTGCCTCCATACAATAAACGGTCCAAATCCTTTGGAAAAGAACAGTTATCGTGATACTTGTATATGAAATATCCCGTAGTAATAATGACAGTACAATTTATGAACAACCAACCAGTAGCTTGTAACGAACCTTGTTGAATTACCAAAGATCTCAGACTGCGTTGTAATGTTGTGTGTTGGAATGTTGCACGGATAGTCTCATCTTTGTGTTGTTGGCTGAACTTAATAGAAGTCAGAGCCCGCCCTGTGCTTAATCAATGGCAAATGACATACTTAATTTTCGCATCTATCTTAATTGTTATGTCTTTAACTGATTAAGATACACTGTGCCTTAGTGCCGTGTCGTCAGCGCAAGTACATCACCAACAAATTGACAAAAATGTTTATGTATTTTTCATAATGCTTACAGTCGTCAATACAAGCGACATTAACACACTAAGGTTTGGTGCTATTAAAGATATTTTGCATACAACTTGTCACGATACAAGGAAGTCAAATACATTTCAGCTGTACTACTTATCACTGACTTCTTAAATGGGAGTTTTAAAGAGTCAGCAAACGTTTCGGTGAGAGTACTTAAGTTCTCATTAATAGTTAATACTGGGAGAACTTCTTACTTTCCAATCCATTTTATCATTATTGTTGTAGGGCAGCTGAAAGTCGCGGCGTTCAATTCAGCCAATCAAATGCAAGTAGGGTCCAGATGTGTGGATAGCCGATGTTATGCGTGGTCATTGAACTGTATTGAGTAATGTTGCCCGTCACATCGCCAATAACAATACAATACACTCTCTAAAAGCATCTTAACATGTGGAATAGAAGAATAAATACCGCTGAAGATATTCCGACAAGATTTCTAATTCAATGAAGATGAAGGTGATTAGAATGCAACAAGGTGCTTCTCCACACTGGAGAAACAACCCCTGCACAGTACTAATGACATTGTACAAGATTTGGCTAGCCTTCCCCGCTGTTTCTTCTAATTCATTTAGTTCTCAGCTTTGTGACTGGATTTCGTGTGATGATTGTCACTGGCGTGGCTCTCATCAAACGATACACTAATTATGTAATTATCTACACGGCCGATGTAGGTTATTACACACGAACATCACTTGTGAGTTCAATCTCAGAAAACATTCTGTTCATGACTATAAGTACTCAGTTTTTATTGTCGTCCTATTGTCACAACTCCACCACATCAAGCCTTTGTTGTATGTCCTTTCACTTCTACAATCAAATTAACTAGTATTCAATGTTACTTTTTGAAAAGATATAAAAACAAAATGTTTTCGCCGATCATCGTAAAGCAGACGATTGAATCATCAAAATGCAATAATTTGTGGAGTTGATGACAGGCGATTAGTCGTCCATGTTGGCCTTCTGTATCACTCAATAATATCTCAATGTCGTTATTGCTTCTGAAAGGCATCAATATTTAACGAACAGAGTTCAAAATCATTCACTTTGGTGCCGAATCACTTTGCCATCAAAGATTACATCCTCTCATCAGTATCGCTTTGGATAAGTGTTTTCTCTCACTAGAAGTTTTCCTTCTTGTATATAACAAGAATTAATTGTAGAAGGCTGATTGGGTAGTGAGCATGCAATTCGTCATTGAAGAAGGCTGATTGGGTAGTGATCATGCAATTCGTCATTGAAGAAGGCTGATTGGGTAGTGAGCATGCCAATTCGTCATTGAAGAAGGCTGATTGGGTAGTGAGCATGCAATTCGTCATTGAAGAAGGCTGATTGGGTAGTGAGCATGCAATTCGTCATTGAAGAAGGCTGATTGGGTAGTGAGCATGCAATTCGTCATTGAAGAAGGCTGATTGGGTAGTGAGCATGCAATTCGTCATTGAAGAAGGCTGATTGGGTAGTGAGCATGCAATTCGTCATTGAAGAAGGCTGATTGGGTAGTGAGCATGCAATTCGTCATTGAAGAAGGCTGATTGGGTAGTGAGCATGCAATTCGTCATTGAAGAAGGCTGATTGGGTAGTGAGCATGCAATTCGTCATTGAAGAAGGCTGATTGGGTAGTGATCATGCAATTCGTCATTGAAGAAGGCTGATTGGGTAGTGAGCATGCAATTCGTCATTGAAGAAGGCTGATTGGGTAGTGAGCTCCAAGAGAAGACTCAAATAGCGCATCGGCAAGTTTTCTTATGTGCTTGGCTGCCAAGCGAACAGGTACCAATCCAATATGCATACACAACAATTCGTAGCAGCGGATAGTTCCTTCCTGTGCAGCAGGGAAACATCGATGTATAAGATTTCTGTTGAAAAAGCAACTTATCATCAAAACCTTTGGTTTGTATTATGGCAACTAGTAACTCAAACTTACTTGAAAAAGCTGCCATCTCCTGACAAAGTCCCTGGTGGCGGTGAGCCTGGAAGGACTGGTAACGAACTCTGAACGAGTGCTGGATTCCCAGATGAATCTTCAAACCAAAGACAGTACGTGTAGAGGAAGTCTCCATCGCGAAGTGCAATAAAAGTATTTCCTGACACAAGAAATGTCATTACAATTTGATGACATTTAATCATGTAAATATACAAACACCAACCAAGTGTGGTCACAAACCTTGTAATAGAAATACATTGACCAGATTCCACGAATCCCAGATTTTCTGCTTGAGCACGTGACAAGGATCACGTGTGTTTGACATTTGTTCTGATGACGTGTTTAAAGAAGGAGCGGTTACTTGGTTTCCTGAACGATCCACGTGAATAAAGTGTACAAGGCCTGGATAGTCTTCCAGATAAGTAAGAAATAGTTAAGGCCAAATACTGGTGAAAACCACGGATTAGCGTGTAATTTACATATGCTTTCTTCACTAGTATCTCTTTATTGTTGCTATGTATTATTCCGGAGCGAGAGTTAACTAGGCCTCAGACGTCCGACAGACACCGTGCAACATTGCGTGCAATATAATTGCAGCGTGAGTTCACCTCTGCATTTGTTATGAGCATGTACAATGTGACCAATGTGATTCTACGTCTGCACTGAATATTGCCGATGCAATACATGGTTCCATTGCCAGCAATATCAACTCGCAATGCTGCAATGTTTCGCAGCGCGCGCGGTTTTTGCAAACCACAACCAATCATGATATCAAAAACTGACATTGTTACAAAGGATATGCAGTCATTGTTATGTTTCTCTCGCCTTTAACTTGCAAGTAGTCTTCGTAGTCATTTAACCGGGTTCTGATATTGTCTTGTATCTGACAGATAGTTTGACTATCAGGGTTTTCATTATAAGACCCTGTTAAGAACAATACACTAAACAAACACTTCAAGCTACGTATCATGTCATTGACAGATGCGTCCACGCCAGGAGGAAGCTCATAAGAATGGCTGCATAAATACCCATGAAGACCAGAACGCTTGACCATCTTCCAGCTATCACGAACTTTTCGAAGTCTGTATTCTAACGCGGTCTGAAAGAAAACAGATGAAAACTAAGTTCTCGATTGATTGAAATATTGTTCAAAACAGCAACCTTACCCCCATGGCATTTTTCAGTGTTTCTGTGATCTTTCTGATAGACAGCTCGATTTTCTCAAGTGTAGAATTAGCTTGTTGTGGAGTTGGCTTTCTTTCATCAGATTCAAGTCGTGTTATAACATTTAGTGCTTGGTAAATTGAAACTGCTAAAACGCTGTACTTTACCTGAAATATATAAACTCAAAGGAATTAAGGTTGTTACTGACTGCAAGTTATGAACCAATGATATTTTCTAATGACTTAGTGCAAAGTACATCTGCAGGTCTTAAATCATTTTAATGGACCAATCACAAGAGACCTCAGTAGTCTATTCTTCATACTCATGCTTACCTCATTGACAAGAACCAAAACAGTTCCTGCAGCGATATGAACAAGGTGTAACATATGAGGTGTGTATGGACACCGACATGTACTTAAGAATACTAGCTGTCTGAAGTATTCACTTTTAGTCTCCTTACAGGCTTCATCTTGTTCATCTTGTTTTGCACCAACACATTCCTGGATAATAGATATTTGTTACTAACAATCCAATACTGTAGTTTATTATAACAAGGATTACTTACTGGCTGTGACAGGTTGTTCCTTGGTGTGCTTGTTTTTGGAGAGAAAAATTCATCTCCAGTCAAAGTTTTAATAGTTTCTTGGACCAAATCATTAGATGTGGGGGTAGAGGGTGGCGAGTAAAACTTTTCTTCTGCAGAAGAACTTATGCTTTGCCCATCTCCATCACCAGCCCTATTGATTGCAATAGGTGGTGAGGTTGGGTGACAGTGGTCGCTTGAAGGAAGGTTTTCACCATAGTTATAAAGAAGGTCTTGGGACATTGAGGGACCTCCACTGGTAACAATGCAGTTAGCAAGAGGTGGAGGGGTCCTGGTACTAGAGGATGGGATAGCTACTAGAGAGCAATGAGGAAAGACGTTCTGTACAATGACCGTGATCATAAGCATATCAGCCGCTTGAAGCTCTGATGCATTACGGCTGAAATAAAATCACAATATTATTATTGTAATCATTTAAAAACAATCAATTAATCAATCAAAACTTTATAAAACTCTTTGTGAAATTTGTCACCCCAAATGGTAGAGCACATGTGGCCAACTATAAGACTGATTTTGATATAAAGTTTTGATTGATTAATTGATTAGTAGAGCAGTACAATTAATGTATTAGAGACTTACCTTGAATATAGTGCAAATAGTTTGGTATTTACCAGTAACAAAGCATGGACAGTTTTACTTTTTGCTGTTGTCATAACGGCATCCTGTAGCAAGCTAACCGCCATTTCACTCAGAGATTGATTGACTTGAATACGCTCTATTGCCTACATTTTTATAAACTATATTAGCTAAATAACAGTTTAACTTACTTATTATTGTATATATTGTGCTTACCTCTACGAGAAAACTTTGCTGTTTTGTATACAATAATTGCCATACATCAGTCAAATCACCCAATGACTTCCAGGCCTTCTTACGAGCAGATGGTAATTCAACTTTGAGTAATTCTAAAGTTGCTCCATAATGTATGACTGCTAATCGTTGTACAACTGTTAGCTTTTTCCTTAAAAAGTCTTCTGATTCATCTCCACTTCCATTGATAGCCATGAATGTCATATTGTCATACTTTCAGTGGAAAACAATAATTATTATTTGAATGTACGAACAGCAGTTTAATGACACAATTATAGCTAGGTCAATCACAGGTAGCCCAGTGGGTTAGGTTTACGGTAGGGCTAGGCATTGAAATGATCATTTGGTGCTGTGCATCATTCTACGTTATTGACTGAAATTTGAGGAGAACCAAAATCCTCAACAATTTCTAAGTCCCACTCGTTTGTTCGAAAACTATTACGTAGTTGGTTAACCCATACTACTACCCATACACGACGATACTACCAAACTTTTCAAGATTTCGAAGAACAGCACTAAACTTTGGTATGTTCATTTTTGAAAGCATTGACTTTTTAAAGAGATGGTATTCAATGCTATAACATATTCACAACTACAATGTCAATTGAGATTTGATGATTAACCCATATTTCTGTGCAGGGTATATGTGAGATATGCTTCCATGCTTTACCACAAGAAGCCCAGCCAATATATTATCATAATTATGCACTACAGCACAGGAAGCCCAGCCAATATATTATCCTGTGCACTACAGCACAGGAAGCCCAGCCAATATATTAGCCTATACTCTACAGCACAGGAAGCCCAGCCAATATATTATCCTGTGCACTACAGCACAGGAAGCCCAGCCAATATATTAGCCTATACTCTACAGCACAGGAAGCCCAGCCAATATATTAGCCTGTACTCTACAGCACAGGAAGCCCAGCCAATATATTAGCCTATACTCTACAGCACAGGAAGCCCAGCCAATATATTAGCCTATACTCTACAGCACAGGAAGCCCAGCCAATATATTATCCTGTACTCTACAGCACAGGAAGCCCAGCCAATATATTAGCCTATACTCTACAGCACAGGAAGCCCAGCCAATATATTAGCCTATACTCTACAGCACAGGAAGCCCAGCCAATATATTATCCTGTGCACTACAGCACAGGAAGCCCAGCCAATATATTAGCCTATACTCTACAGCACAGGAAGCCCAGCCAATATATTAGCCTATACTCTACAGCACAGGAAGCCCAGCCAATATATTATCCTGTACTCTACAGCACAGGAAGCCCAGCCAATATATTAGCTTATACTCTACAGCACAGGAAGCCCAGCCAATACATTAGCCTATACTTTACAGCACAGGAAGCCCAGCCAATATATTAGCCTATACTCTACAGCACAGGAAGCCCAGCCAATATATTAGCCTATACTCTACAGCACAGGAAGCCCAGCCAATATATTAGCCTATACTCTACAGCACAGGAAGCCCAGCCAATATATTATCCTGTGCACTACAGCACAGGAAGCCCAGCCAATATATTAGCCTATACTCTACAGCACAGGAAGCCCAGCCAATATATCAGCCTATACTCTACAGCACAGGAAGCCCAGCCAATATATTAGCCTATTCTCTACAGCACAGGAAGCCCAGCCAATATATTAGCCTATACTCTACAGCACAGGAAGCCCAGCCAATATATTAGCCTATACTCTACAGCACAGGAAGCCCAGCCAATATATTATCCTGTGCACTACAGCACAGGAAGCCCAGCCAAAATATTAGCCTATACTCTACAGCACAGGAAGCCCAGCCAATATATTAGCCTGTACTCTACAGCACAGGAAGCCCAGCCAATATATTATCCTGTACTCTACAGCACAGGAAGCCCAGCCAATATATTAGCTTATACTCTACAGCACAGGAAGCCCAGCCAATATATTAGCCTATACTCTACAGCACAGGAAGCCCAGCCAATATATTAGCCTATACTCTACAGCACAGGAAGCCCAGCCAATATATTAGCCTATACTCTACAGCACAGGAAGCCCAGCCAATATATTAGCCTATACTCTACAGCACAGGAAGCCCAGCCAATATATTAGCCTATACTCTACAGCACAGGAAGCCCAGCCAATATATTAGCCTGTACTCTACAGCACAGGAAGCCCAGCCAATATATTAGCCTATACTCTACAGCACAGGAAGCCCAGCCAATATATTAGCCTGTGCACTACAGCACAGGAAGCCCAGCCAATATATTAGCCTATACTCTACAGCACAGGAAGCCCAGCCAATATATTATCCTGTGCACTACAGCACAGGAAGCCCAGCCAATATATTAGCCTGTGCAGCACAGGAAGCCCAGCCAATATATTATCATAATTATGCACTACAGCACAGGAAGCCCAGCCAATATATTATCATAATTATGCACTACAGCACAGGAAGCCCAGCCAATATATTAGCCTGTGCACTACAGCACAGGAAGCCCAGCCAATATATTAGCCTATACTCTACAGCACAGGAAGCCCAGCCAATATATTAGCCAGTGCACTACAGCACAGGAAGCCCAGCCAATATATTAGCCTATACTCTACAGCACAGGAAGCCCAGCCAATATATTAGCCAGTGCAAGTGCCTACAGCACAGGAAGCCCAGCCAATATATTAGCCTATACTCTACAGCACAGGAAGCCCAGCCAATATATTAGCCAGTGCACTACAGCACAGGAAGCCCAGCCAATATATTAGCCTGTGCACCACAGCACAGGAAGCCCAGCCAATATATTAGCCTATACTCTACAGCACAGGAAGCCCAGCCAATATATTAGCCAGTGCACTACAGCACAGGAAGCCCAGCCAATATATTAGCCAGTGCACTACAGCACAGGAAGCCCAGCCAATATATTAGCCTGTGCACCACAGCACAGGAAGCCCAGCCAATATATTAGCCTATACTCTACAGCACAGGAAGCCCAGCCAATATATTAGCCAGTGCACTACAGCACAGGAAGCCCAGCCAATATATTAGCCTGTGCACCACAGCACAGGAAGCCCAGCCAATATATTAGCCTGTGCACTACAGCACAGGAAGCCCAGTCAATAAGTTATGGTAGTTTTTGGTGTACTCATATATGATATGATGACATACCTGTCTAAAGACAAATAAAGTACCATCTTTGCATGTAATAGACGAGTATGGGTTGCCAACGTCATTCATATATGTAAGTGATGCAATCATAGGAGAGAAATACTGAGCCATTGCACCATAGTCTAGTTTGGACATATCCTGATCTCCATCAATAAAGCCGGCTTTGTATAAAACCTGATTAATGTGTTCTGCAAAGTCATTGTCTTCCCAAACAAATAAAATATCTGGCAATGAGCTAATGATAAATATAGCTTTCATCCTGTTGTAAAGAAATCATCTAGCTGGTATTTTCTTGTATTCCTGGAATCAAATATAAATTAAAATAAATAATAATATTGCATAATAGTGTCTATCTGATATATACTCACATGACTTTGATTGACAGCCAAGCTAGCAGCTGGTGATTATTGAAGGGGCTGTGCAGCCACTACACCAGATGATCACTGAACATTGTGACTATTCTGGACAGAATGTCAGCAAAAGTGTTATAATTATCAAAGACAGTGGAATGCCATTGACTCTTGTCTTGTCTTGTACAAAGAATAAGTAGTATTTACAGGTTTCCAAGGCCAATAACTATAATTGTCTTCGAACTGAAATGGTCATCACATGATATAAGACTGGGTACTAGTCACGAGTTGTCATGCAACGAATGTAACATCGTCTCTGATTGGCTACTTCTTATCCTCGTGAGTAGAGCATGACTTCGTGTAGCATTCAAAACGCATTTTCTTTCTTCTTTGTTTTACTTGGTTCTATGAGCAAGATGAAGGTTGTTGTTGTGATTGTGTTGTTGTTTGGTGTATCTCTTGGTTTACCAAGACAACATTCATATGCCGATGAGCCGTGTTACAAGCCAGCATTGGATAACAACATCAAACCAGTTATGTAAGTTGATTTTAGTTTTTGTTTCCTTTGATCACGTCCTTCGTAGCCATTGTTTTATAATAATGTTTATGATAGATGTAAGCTGTGTGATTTTCAAATTTATTGTAATTTAGAAAAAGTCCAAGGCCCCATGAATACCTTGACATGAGCAAGCTCCCTACATCATATGACTGGCGAAATGTCAATGGGACAAACTATGCCAGTGTCACGAGAAACCAACACATTCCTCAATATTGTGGATCTTGTTGGGCTCAAGGCACCACAAGTGCTTTGTCAGACAGGATTAACATCAAGAGAAAAGGAAAATGGCCAGTGAACTACCTCTCTGTTCAGCATGTCTTAGCTTGTGGTAAGTCCCAGCAGGGGTTATAGTCCCCCCCCCCCCCCCCCCCCCCCTTCCCTTCCCCCCTGCTTCCACCCCCGCTTCCCCCCGCTTCCCCCCCCCCCCCCCAATAGTGAGTGACAAAGCTGCAGCAACTATATGATATCTTTGTACTGTAGGTAATGCAGGGACATGTCATGGAGGTGGAATGATCGGTGTCTATAAATATGCCAATGAACACGGCATCCCAGATGAAACATGTAATAACTACCAAGCTAAAGACATGGAATGTACTGACTTCAACAAGTGTGGAACTTGTCTTACTTTTGGTGATTGTTTTCCCATCAAGAATTATACTGTATGGAAAGTCAGTGAATTTGGTAAGAACTGTTTATGATGATAAAATGAGGTTTCCATTGATGAATGGTGTATTGACACTGCATAAAGCTAATGTTATAAAACTCTATATTAGGAAATGTCAGCGGTCGGGATAAGATGATGGCTGAACTCTATGCTCGTGGTCCTATTGCCTGTGGAATCATGGCAACACAAAAACTTGAGAAATACTCTGGTGGGATTTACAAAGAGTACAGTGCCCTTCCTATGGTTAATCATATAGTTTCTGTGGTAGGATGGGGAGTAGAGAACGGTGTTGAGTACTGGATTGTGAGGAATTCGTGGGGTGCACCATGGGGTGAGAATGGTTATCTTAGAATTGTAACCAGCAAGTATGACGGTGGTAAAGGCAATCAATATAACTTGGCAATTGAAAGTCAATGTGCCTTTGCTGTACCCATTGTTTAGTACTGTACATGTGCAAACAGTACTGTGTGTGTACTTTGTATTAGCACACTAATGTTTGCTTACAGTTATTGAAAGAAAATAAATAGATTACCGGTACTACATTGCTATAGAGCGCAAGCACTAAATCCATGAAACAAAATCAAAGCGACTATTTAGTCGCTATCATCCAGCCAGAACATTCTTTTTGAAATGTCAATACACAAGAGACATCAAATACACAAGAGACTTGCTGTTCATTATGACTTTACTAATCAGAAGCCTTTATTCAAGATCATGCGATGGTTGGATGATAGTGGCTAAATAGTCCGACGCTAAATAAAAACTATTTGGCAGTAACAACTTTGATGTTATTTCATGGTTTTAGTGCTTGCGCTCTATTGTAAAAAGTAAATTTTTTTTTGCCTTTATTGGTGGATGAATTTTATATTTATATATTTTGGCTTACATTGATTATATCTCTGCATGATAATCTCTGCATAATAATCTAGTTATTATACACTATTGTTTTTAAATTATGGTACTCAAGATAACCCAAGAGTGAAATAAAATTGTTGTAAACATGTTGTAGTGTAAAGAGTCATTCCTATGTCATCCTCTATGACATCAGTGTTATATTCACAAGAATTAAGTGAAAAAAACACTCAATTATTGATGTTGCATAAAAATGACAGCATATGTCAATGTCTTCACACTGCATCATGGGAAATAGTCAATATTGTTGAGGTATTGCAGAAATTCCTATTCGAAATATCATTGTCCGGGCTGAAAGCAACAAGCAAGAAGCTGACGACCGCAAAGGACTTTGGGAATCTCCTAATTAATTAATTTATCTGTGTTAATTTATCTATTGAGAAGTCATCCCTACGAGCGTTGAATAGCAATCATTTGGAACTTTTCAGCTATTTGAAAATGCATGCTGTCAAAATGTCTACGGATGAATAAATGAATATAAAGGAGAAAGTCCTGATGCCCTTTGCAGTTGTCGGAGAACAATTTTTGGAATAGGTATATATCACTGGGCTGGGATATTTTCTTTCTTTTTTTTTTCTGTGGTAGTATAGTATAACTATCGAAGGGGCGTGCTTCCAGTTAACTTGCAGGCATATACATGTACATGCAATGCATACCAGAAAATCCTCCTAAATTTTCCATAGGATATGTTGTCAAACACACTGGAAATTTCATTAACAGTAAAATGCTAAAACATTTACAATGTAATAAAAAAATTGTTAAGCCTCCACAGCGCTTGAACACTGTAACAAGTTGTCCTGGTTGTCAGTATAAGAGAACGTATGTGATGTAGTAAGATTTGGGATGCCTTGGTTTATAAATATTGAGCAGCTGTAGGCACCAGTTGTCATAGTGCAAAACCACAATATAATAAACTGACAAGAATCAAAGGCACCCATTGTGTGGATTACCACCCCTTGGCCCCCAAAGTTGTGAGTCTGTGATGTACTTCAGTGGCAACGTAATGAAAGTTAATTTACAGCCGACTGCTAAATGATCCTAAAATTGTCCCAGTTTCATCCCTATAACTTGTGGATTACATAATGCACAAGTTAAAAATTAATAAATAGTATATATAAATACGGTAGTATAAAATATGTAGTATAGAAAAGATGGTTTAAAATATGTACTATTTAAAGGAGAACTGTAGCCTAAATTTATCTTTAAATAAATACAAAGAGAATGTTGTGTACATTCATTTTCTAAATGAATTTCCAATTGTTTTTATTTTTATGGAGAAGAAACTTGAGTTTTAATTGTAAAAAGACATGGATTACCGCTGAATTGAGCGCGGCTCACTTCAGTAATTATTCTCCATGTCTGACGTCACCTATCCCAAGGGAAAGTGCAGTCACAATGTAGAGTAATTATAAGTACATTGTATTTTCTTGAACCCGAGAGAATGTTGTGAACGGATTTTAATATTCCCCATAAACGACGTCACTAACAAAAAGATCTGAGCCGACGGTAAAACGGCAAAATGGCGGATGATATTCTATATTGAACGTAAATTATGATGATATCTAAGAAAGATTTGCAAAAACTAATACTCAAGTAATGCTAATATAAGACATATCTAACTTTCTTGAGAAAATAAATTTTGTCTTCAGTTCCCCTTTAAAATTATCAAGTATAACACCGAGAGTTTAAAGTATACTTGAGAAAACACATGCTTGCGAGTTTTTTAAGTGGCTTAAAAAATCCATGGCCGTCATTTAATATTTTTTGCAATAATATTCAAGATGGAAATAATTTTGGGCAAGAAAATTCAAATTAAAGCAGTATGCAAAAATAATATAAATGATCACCAGTCCGGTAGAACCGCAGATTAGGGTATACTTTTGACGTCACGATTCCATTGTTCCTTGAAAAATAGGCAAAAACCCGAAAATTTATTCGTGAAAATAATCTAGCGTTCCAGTCCTCGGTGCTCACGGCCGTCCCGGCTGACATACGGGAACTTAGTTTATTCCATTGTATTCTGGGATTGTTATCGAAGGTATTCAGTGCAAGAAGCAAGCAAGAAACGATTCTTGAGAGCGAAAAATCCTTTCTAACTGAACCCAAGTGGTTTCAAAATGGCGGCCGACTGGAGCTAAATAAACGGTAAGTCAACCTTTGAATCTAAAATTCATTCATTTACGAAATTTTTCAAGGGTTATGGACAATTTGTCTGTGAAGTTTGTCATCTTAACAACTATTTCCAGTAGATCACAGAGGTGTAACTTCGTATAAGTTGTGTTAACTTTCTACCCAAGATTTCATCTGGGCGCTCTACTTAGTTCGCTCTGTTTCACGTGGTGTCATGTTTACCGTAAGACGATGTGTTCTCATATGAATTCCACATCGTTGTTTCTTTATTATTATAGACTCAAAATGGACTGCCATAATGTCTCTCGGCTGATTGGGGATAAAATCAGTGTAATATAGTGTAGTGTATCTACAGGTTGGAGCCACAAAGTTTAAACTATGCCTATGGCAACTGTGACTCTCAAATCTCACTGTAGTAAGCTTAATACAGCTCAATTAAGGTAAATGATAATGCAACTGATTATCACTGATGTATATTGTGTATTTTTAGGTGATGCAAGCATGGGTTCCAGAAACATGCCACAGTGAATCACTCTCTTTATGATTGTTATAATAAAGCAAAATTGCATAAACATTGTGTCCTTCTTTTATAAGTGCTTATATGACAGTACATTGAGTTTGTATAATATTTGTATTCATTTTACAATTGATTTGCCAAAAGGTGCCCCTACAAGGCTCTCCACCCAACCAAACCTCAATGCATGCAATTCCAAACCAACCCAATATTGTTTACTGGAAGTGCCTAGAGCCGATCTGTATAGGCGCTATATAAATGTATAATATTAGAGTGGTTTTATTTAACCTGTGAAACAAAATCTAATTGGTCATGGGTTAAATAAAATATATATTATTGTCATTAGCCCCTTTACATCCACCGGCAGTACTAAATCTAAAAATTACAAGAAACATAAAGATACATAACAGTACTAGAGATATATACTACTAGAGTACAAACAAGCTGTCCAACAAAAACACTACTATTTAGGATTATATAGTGCTATGTAGCAGACCTAGTCTATTTTCAATGTAGTGTTTGTACTCTATTACTATAAGTATTAATTTTAGGAATGTCATTCAAAACACTAACAAGTACATAATGTGGTGACATTTAGGACAGACACGTTTGTAAGATCTTTATTATTATTGCCATCAAATACAGTTTTTTTTAAACTTAAAAGTGCATATAAAAAAGGACTGATTCTTTGGAGTATTGTCTTCCAGTTTTATATATTTTGCAATAAAATTTGTGGGAAGAAAATTAGTGTATATAGTGAAAATTCACCCACTGCCCTCTTTGGTCCTTGATTGAATGCCTAAGCGTACATCAAACAGAAAATGATGAACGTCTTGAGTATTTGTGAAAAGTAAGTATATATCAAGTATTACATTGTAATATTGTAAGTGATGTACGTGCTGAACTACGGTTGTAGTAGCCTGCGTAGCCCGGCGCTAGGGAGAAAAAAGGAGGGGAAGGGGGGAGGGGATGGGGAAAAAGGGACTGGGGAGGAGGGGAAAGGAAGAGGATCCCCTTCCGATCCCCTTCCGATTTCCTTCCGATTTCCTTCCGGCCCTCCGAACCTCCTTTTTTCCCTTTCCCCCTCCCCCCAGAGCGCCGCTACGCAGGCTACGGTTGTAGCAATAATCGACTACTAAATCGAGGGTCTTTCGGTACGTACCGCAAACCTATTGTTCTTTGTTAGCTTCATTCTATTTCAAAATATACGGTAATCAATGTATGCCAAATCAGAAGGATAGTAAGATATTCTGTCCTGGGTATTGTTATTCATGAGATGGTAATGAGGTATGGACAATCATAAAAACGGATGCGAAGGAGACTAACATACTCCCAAAGTGTCCCTGAAAATCGAAACCCCCCGATGCAGTTAGGCCACACATAACCTTGTTTTATAGACTTGTTTTATTTCCGTTCTACTCTATACCCTTCCAAACCTTACAAAATAGGCGTCGTTATTGCCGTCAGAGCGAAGCGTAGATGGCCCCATATGCTATACCAATAGATTTCTAAAATGTTCAGGTGGTTATGCACACCCGCCGGCAATAACGTATGACAGCAGACATCACATCACGTATACATCACATCTCTGTCACATTAAACCCATATCAACAAATGAGAATGGCCTGTTCCCACACCTGAAATGGACAAGAAACGCTCGCGAAATCAAAACATGTCAAACCACTGAGTGAATAAAATTCAAGAACTGAATCAGAATCTCTATCACGTGTTTACCTCAAAAGCTATGAAAAGGAAGCTCAAGTGTCGCAGTTCAATAGGAAGAGAAACACATGACATCATATATGGTACATTTCATGTACTCGTACCATGACAGATGACAGCGGATATCACGTGTACATTCATATCGTTAAAGTTAAAATAAATAAATGTGTAAGAGTGCATACCATATATCCACGAAAAAGTACTAACTAAATATTACAGAATAGCACTAATTGGCCGTACTAATACCGTACGTTCATGGTCACAAAATTGCATAATTCGCACTGCGCAGTCTCGTGCAGCCCACATCACACAAACGAGCACACCCGAACTCCCTACGGTCACCTATCGGAATATCTTCGTATGCCTAACTCCTTACGGCCACCTATCGGGATAGATCGGGATATGTTCGTATGCTTCTAGATATTTCGGATCGCAGTCACGCTAAACGTCTGCAACAATGAATCATGCATCAGCTGATCAGAATATTCTGTTCTCACGCTCATTTAGAATAAGTCCACGTGCCTTTCCATGACAACATGGTTTTAGTGTTTGCACTCTATATATAATAGTTTGACTCTACACCACGCACGTTTTCGTTAAACTTGCCATGCAAAAATATACGACGGCGCTTCACTTGGTTGAACCAATTTACTACTAGTATATTATTTAGAGCCTGGTTATCGATACAGACACAAAACCATGGTCATGTGAACATCCTTTATTCAACCTATCACAGCGCCTGACACGGTAGTGACATATGCACATGATGACATTAACACAACTTCCGGCTCATACTCCACGTTTTCGAAAGAACGGTCTTAAAGTGCTGTATAAAATCCTACATATCCACCTTGTTGGTAATCCACTCCATAATTGTATCCCCCAAATGGTGATCGACAAGAATCTTTCACCATGCTTTGGTATGCAAGCCATCCGCTACCGAGTGGTCTGTATCCCGAAATATAACAGGCAGAATACTCAGGAGAACACCGTGCTACCATGACGCCTTCTATAGTAGACCAATTAAGCTCCCCCCAGAACGGGGACCCCATCTATATTCACCCAATTTAAGTTGTCGCTGACCTCTCAGAGCGGAGTAGATGAATATCAAATTCTGCAGCCTCTAGGAACAGCGAAAAGTTTGATTCCAAACTCGCGATCCATGCTATACTATGCGTAGGCAAAAAACGAAATACAACGGGGTCCCCGATCAGGAGGGAGCAACTACAACACGTCCGTGAACGAAGCGTACACAAGCAGCTTAGATAAAAAGCTAACCTGAGTGAGTTACTCGCCCCAACCTGAGATACTAACCTACATTACATCGACATTACCCTGGAACGGCTAGAGTACGTAAAATGGAGTAGCCAATACCAAATCTGTATATGTATGTAACACCTTGTAAAAACTCGCAAATCCTATACACCTCCATTCATAAATTTGCAATCGTACCCAGAGTGTTTGCAACCCACACAGGTTATTGTTTATCTTATTCACATCCAATACTATCATGCAGCCTCCTTCAGATCACACAAGCGCCATTTTCTACATTTCCTGTCACAGCGTGCCTCGAACAAGAGCCAGTACGCGATTTTCTACATTTCCTGTCACAGCGTCCCTCGAACACGAGCCAGTAGGTGATTTACTACAGTTTCCAGTGACAGCGTGACTCGATCACGGTCCAGTACGCGATTTTATACATTTCGTTCCAGTCACAATCTGCTTCGATCACGGCTGGCACCCATTTTTCACATTTCCAGTCACAGCGTGCCTCGATCACGGGCAAGTACATACCTAAATCACTACCTGAATTTCTGGTCACCAACGTACCTTTCCGGTCACAGTGTGCCTCGATCACGGGCCACATTCTTGGTCACAGCATGCCTCGATCACGGGCCAGTACACAATTTGTTATCTCTTCGATCACATCGTGCCTCGATCACGGGCCAGTACACAATTTTTATCTCTTCGATCACAGCGTGCCTCGATCACGGGCCTGTACACAATTTGTTATCTCTTCGATCACAGCGTGCCTCGATCACGGGCCTGTACACAATTTGTTATCTCTTCGATCACAGCGTGCCTCGATCACGGGCCAGTACACAATTTTTTATCTCTTCGATCACAGCGTGCCTCGATCACGGGCCAGTACACAATTTTTATCTCTTCGATCACAGCGTGCCTCGATCACGGGACAGTACACAATTTTGTATCTCTTCGATCACAGCGTGCCTCGATCACGGGCCAGTACACAATTTTTTATCTCTTCGATCACAGCGTGCCTCGATCACGGGCCAGTACACAATTTTTTATCTCTTCGATCACAGCGTGCCTCGATCACGGGCCAGTACTCAATTTTTTATCTCTTCGATCACAGCGTGCCTCGATCACGGGCCAGTACACAATTTTTTTATCTCTTCGATCACAGCGTGCCTCGATCACGGGCCAGTTACACGACTTTCTACATTTCCAGTCACAGTGTGCCTCGATTATGGGCCAGTACAACATATCCGTTCATAGCGTGCCTCCATCACCGGTCAGATCCGACAAACCATACATTCCGGCTTAGTTAGTACCACGTGCTCCGAGGTCGATCACGGGCCTCTTTCACTGTTCCTCTACGGACTAGATCAAGCGGATTCTGGAAATGATCAATACAATTATCGACACATACATTGCCTGTAAATAATAAACTGCATGTTTACTGTCCAACAAACATAAATTTCTGAACTACCAACACCCGACCCGGCAAACAGACTACAGCCCCACAGGCAAAAAGAAAGAGAGAGATATAAAACAGAATACCGTCGCCGATGCACAATTCTAAACTTATTTCAAACGAACTTATTTCAAACACCAGCACAAAATTTCCCGCTAAAGTTTGTACACAATCTGCAACAACCACGCTCGAGTAGCACGAGTCCCTTACAAGCTCTTTCACATATGCAGGCCATTTACATATTACACGTGGCGAACTAAACTTTGCCCGACTAAGCTTTGAAAGCAACAAACCCGGCACTAAAGAAACGGTAAAAACCCTACTAAATTACATGACTGAAAATTGCCCGACACTGAGAAATATGTCATACAGAAACCAATATACGATACCACATTTAAGCCGGAGCGTTGGCCGCTTCAACTAGTCAACTCGTTCGTCCTCGGCTACTGAATTTGCTGAACCGGCGCTTGACATTCGGGTGACTACCAGCGTTCGCTACAGTTGTACTACTTGTCCTGCCGCCGGTGGAGGAGATTGCTCGTCTATGGTGGCCCATTGTTCTCATAGCTATAATGAACAATAAATGGAGAAATGTACTGAAATAAAATAATTTTTTGCCTTTTTTATAATCAAAACATTTTTGTGATGAGAAAAAAAAGAAAATAATAATAAATAAATAATAAAATAAACAAATAAAAATAAATAAAACAATAAATAGATAATAAAACAAACAAATAAAATAATAAAAATAATAAATATAAATAAATAATGAAACAAACAAAAAAAAATGAAAATTAATGAAATATATATATATATATATAAACACAGTTTGAAAATAAAATATAAATACAGAGTTTGAAAATAAACTAGTTTGAAAATAAACTAGTTTGAAAATAATAAAAAATTATATAGTTTGAAAATAGAATATAGTTTGAAAATAAAATATAATAGAGTTTGAAAGTAAAATAGAGTTTGAAAATAAAATAGAGTTTGAAAATAAAAATAGAGTTTGAAAATAAAATAGAGTTTGAAAATAAAAATAGAGTTTGGAAATAAAATAGAGTTTGAAAATAAAAATAGAGTTTGGAAATAAAATAGAGTTTGAAAATAAAAATAGAGTTTGGAAATAAAATAGAGTTTGAAAATAAAAATAGAGTTTGAAAATAAAATAGAGTTTGAAAAACATATATATCAATGATTTGCGATTTTACTATGAGAACGATGGGCCGACCCATGGCCTGTCGTTCTCATAAGAAATCCACTCCGAAATGAAATTCAAATCTACGTACGTGGCCCATCGTTCTCGTAGACCACCATGCTTTGCGCAGGCCGTTTTCTCATCCTTGCCACTCCGATACGGTTTGTAGGCCACTAACCAAATTGTTACAGTTAGGAGCAGAGTACGTCAAAAATATTTATTCCGCGAAATATGGCAGTTAAAAAACGAAGAATATAGAGTCCTACAGAGTCTGGTATAAGTGATCGGTATAAGTCTGTGTGGATGGCGACTTGGCCCAGCGTTCTCATAGCCCGCGATACCTGTGATAAGCGGCTGTTTGTGTGTGTCAATATGGCGTACGGTGGAGATGAACGAGTACGAAACCCAGAATGGGAAGATGATGAGACCTTGAAAGCGGATCTTGCAAAATATGTGATGCAAAACCTTTCTAGAAGAGAGATAGTGGATTTTTTGAAACGTGATTTTCCACAATATGCACATTGACCTGAAAGAAGTAGAGAACGCAGTGCGCGAAGAAACAGAAGGTCCAGGCCAGCTTCTGGGATATAGAGCTTTGCAAAGGAAACTTAGAGAGCAGCATAACCTAGCTGTTCCTCGTGCTCTAGTCTATGATGTGATGGGAATAGTTGATCCTGAAGGTCTTGAACGTCGAGGAAACGTTGGTCAGAAAAGGCGAAGAAGAGGAGCAACGGGCACATTCACCTCACTGGTAAGACCTGAAAAACTACTACATGTACGTGCACTTGTAAAGCGTATTGATATTATTATATATGATTCTCACAGTTATATGTTTCTGCAGGGTTCAAATCATACACATTCAGGTGATGGCCATGATAATAAATTAATGGGTTTTATGAAAGACACATTTCCATTGGCTGTATATGGAATACAAGATGTCTTCAGCAACTATATTGTATATTTAAAGCTATGGAATTCAAATTCGGACCCCAAGTTAATAGGGAGATGGTATCTGGAGAATCTGTACAAAACTAGAGGTAACGTACGCAGAGAAACTCCATACTCATTAATATAACTTATCAAACTTATGTTATACAAAAGGTCATTGTTTCACATATGCAGATGAGGCGAGTCTTGTTTAGGCGAAAAACAGCATGATTTTGATACATTTTTGCTTTTTACTGCATTGTTAAAATACAAATCAAAAACCTACCAACGGAATATAAAAGACGAATATGTAAGGAATGAATAAGCTTGAAATTCAAGCACAACTAAAGAGGTTTGAAGGTGGCATTTTCCGTTTCTTCAAAGTCAATCGAACTGAAATCTCTGAAGAGATATAGGAGAGCGTGACATACGCTGCACACAAAATCCCTCTGAATTCTTTGGGAATTGTGTCAATCAAAAACCTACCGCCGGATTCTAATGCTCTGTAATTGTACGCGCATTTTGATATAAAATACATGTATATTAAACTTAATTAAGCGGTGGCAAAATGAAATCTAAAACTCTTTGTTTGGTAATTGTGAACATCATATTGGTGCTCTGTATCTCGGTCTGTATGTAGAAGCTACATAGGCCGGCGAATTCGCAAATAAATTATGGCTCGGAAAGGACGTTTATTGAAGGCAATTTCCAATATTTACACGCACGAGATCAATAAGTTACTGTTCGAATTTGTGATATATTTTCCCGTTGAGGAAACATATGCAGCTTTTCCATCCTCTCTTATATTTTAGCTACCTGATTTACACATTGTCAAAGGAAAAATATGAATTCAGAAATGATAAACCAGTCACGTACGAATCTGCTCTATTTAGCGGTCATAGTGAACAAATTGCTGGATCAATCGGGCCTCACGTGCATTAGTAAACAAAGCATTAACAAAAAACGTTGTCCGCGTGATACTGGATCCCAACAGGAGCAAATGTTCAATGATGCAGGACATAAGTTTGATATGATTTTAGACTTGAATATAGAGTTTCGCTCGCTGTGATTGGTCGAGCGACCAGTGATTATGAGACGATAATCAGTCTCATAATCACTGGTCATCAATCCCCAATGCGGAAGTACTAATAAAACAGGGTTTTTTTCTTGTCTTTTCGATTTTGTCTCGGTGAATATTCACCAATAATCAATTCGCCTTCAGACATAATTAAGCTGTTTTCATGGGCAACCCTTCAATTATTGAATATTCACCATAATCACTGAGCCCGAGGCGAATAATTGTTTTAGAATAATATTAGACTTGGATATCAGAGAAAAGACAAGAAAAAAACCCTGTTTTATTAGTACTTCCGCATTGGGGATTGATGACCAGTGATTATGATACTCGTAATCATAATCATAATCACAGCGAGCGAAACTCTATATTCAAGTCTAAAATTATATTACAGTCAAAGGACATGAAGCGTGCCCCCCTAGACTGCAATATTAAATTCATTATTGGACTTAAAATTCATTAACTCCATATATAGAAACTACACAGGTATACCATCAGTGCCATTATCAACCAATCAGAGTGGACCGTTCCCACGCCTGAAATTGACAAGAGATGATCGCGAAGTCAAAACATTTTAACATGGAAGAATGTCAAACCACTATTCAAGAATCAGAGTCTCTACCACGTGCATGTATATCTCGAAAGCTATGAAAAGAAATCTCAAGTATGTCGCAGTTTACTGGGAAGAGAAAGTTACGCTAAATTCACGTAAACATTGTTTGATTCCATGTAGTCGCACCGTGACAGATGGCAGGGTATATCATGCACGTGTACATATCGTTAAAATTTGTGTTTTATGACTCTACACCACATTTTCTTTAAAATCACCATGCAAAAATATACGATGGCACTTCACTTGGTTGAATCCCGGAGTGCAGTCAGAATTCGTGATTTGAGTTTAATTTTGTTTTCGTAAACAGAAGATTGAAACGACCAAAAATCCAATAATGAATTGAATATTGCAGTATACTGTATAGAGGGGCACGCTTCATGTCCTTTGACTGTAATGGATAATAATGTGGAGTTTCTCTGCGTACGTTACCTCTAGTTTTGTACAGATTCTCCAGATACCATCTCCCTATTAACTTGGGGTCCGAATTTGAATTCCATAGCTTTAAATATACAATATAGTTGCTGAAGACATCTTGTATTCCATATACAGCCAATGGAAATGTGTCTTTCATAAAACCCATTAATTTATTATCATGGCCATCACCTGAATGTGTATGATTTGAACCCTGCAGAAACATATAACTGTGAGAATCATATATAATAATATCAATACGCTTTACAAGTGCACGTACATGTAGTAGTTTTTCAGGTCTTACCAGTGAGGTGAATGTGCCCGTTGCTCCTCTTCTTCGCCTTTTCTGACCAACGTTTCCTCGACGTTCAAGACCTTCAGGATCAACTATTCCCATCACATCATAGACTAGAGCACGAGGAACAGCTAGGTTATGCTGCTCTCTAAGTTTCCTTTGCAAAGCTCTATATCCCAGAAGCTGGCCTGGACCTTCTGTTTCTTCGCGCACTGCGTTCTCTACTTCTTTCAGGTCAATGTGCATATTGTGGAAAATCACGTTTCAAAAAATCCACTATCTCTCTTCTAGAAAGGTTTTGCATCACATATTTTGCAAGATCCGCTTTCAAGGTCTCATCATCTTCCCATTCTGGGTTTCGTACTCGTTCATCTCCACCGTACGCCATATTGACACACACAAACAGCCGCTTATCACAGGTATCGCGGGCTATGAGAACGCTGGGCCAAGTCGCCATCCACACAGACTTATACCGATCACTTATACCAGACTCTGTAGGACTCTATATTCTTCGTTTTTTAACTGCCATATTTCGCGGAATAAATATTTTTGACGTACTCTGCTCCTAACTGTAACAATTTGGTTAGTGGCCTACAAACCGTATCGGAGTGGCAAGGATGAGAAAACGGCCTGCGCAAAGCATGGTGGTCTACGAGAACGATGGGCCACGTACGTAGATTTGAATTTCATTTCGGAGTGGATTTCTTATGAGAACGACAGGCCATGGGTCGGCCCATCGTTCTCATAGTAAAATCGCAAATCATTGATATATATGTTTTTCAAACTCTATTTTATTTTCAAACTCTATTTTTATTTTCAAACTCTATTTTATTTCCAAACTCTATTTTTATTTTCAAACTCTATTTTATTTCCAAACTCTATTTTTATTTTCAAACTCTATTTTATTTCCAAACTCTATTTTTATTTTCAAACTCTATTTTATTTTCAAACTCTATTTTATTTTCAAACTCTATTTTATTTTCAAACTCTATTTTACTTTCAAACTCTATTATATTTTATTTTCAAACTATATTCTATTTTCAAACTATATAATTTTTTATTATTTTCAAACTAGTTTATTTTCAAACTAGTTTATTTTCAAACTCTGTATTTATATTTTATTTTCAAACTGTGTTTATATATATATATATATATTTCATTAATTTTCATTTTTTTTTGTTTGTTTCATTATTTATTTATATTTATTATTTTTATTATTTTATTTGTTTGTTTTATTATCTATTTATTGTTTTATTTATTTTTATTTGTTTATTTTATTATTTATTTATTATTATTTTCTTTTTTTTCTCATCACAAAAATGTTTTGATTATAAAAAAGGCAAAAAATTATTTTATTTCAGTACATTTCTCCATTTATTGTTCATTATAGCTATGAGAACAATGGGCCACCATACTCGTCTTCAACCATACTTTACCCTTGAGTAGCGAGTAAGTCGGGTTCTACTGAGCTAGCATCCAAAACATCCTTCGTCTCGGACCAAGTGACTTGAAAGAGGCAGAGCGTGCTTTGTGTTTTCCTTTATATACTCATCTGCATATATTAACTAATCCCCAGGGATCATATTTACAATTCAAATGGAGTTTGCATAGCGACCAACTCTATAGTTTCTGGTACTCCAGCAAGGCTACTTCAACATTCACCGCCGTAGAGCGTGATTACGAAGTGGAATCGTTATTGTTACAAGATAAATCAGTTCTGATGCTTTACATCGATCTTATCCCAGCAATATGTGTCAAGTTTTGGAGCTTGTTAAATGCTGAATATCCCGCTACAAAAGCACAGGCTTGCATTTTCGTGAAGACACGATCTTTAAGCGGCCATTTTGATTTATTTTTGGGTTGTTTTATCACGTGATTGCTTGTTATGAAAGCGGATTCTTTGCGGCAGCAACAATGGAGTAGATCACAAGTTGGTCACCTGATTGTGTCAGACTGGGTACTAGTCACGAACATCGTCTCTGATTGGCTACTTGTTATCCTCGTGAGTTCAGCATGACTTCGTGCAGCATTCAAAACTTTCATTCTTCTTTGGTTCTCATATAAAGCAAGTCATGAAGGTTGTTATTGTGATTGTGTTGTTGTTTGGTGTATCTCTTGGTTTACCAAGACAACATTCATATGCCGATGAGCCGTGTTACAAGCCAGCATTGGATAACAACATCAAACCAGTTATGTAAGCTTAAGTTGATTTTGGTTTCGAAAGTTTTCGAGGTTTCTTTACGGAAGCCCAGGAGGGCCACTGGTGGGTTTTCGTTTTTGTTTTCGGTTTTTTGCTTTTCATTTTTCGCTTTTTGCTTTTCATTTTTCGCTTTTTGGTTTTGGTTTTTGTTTTCGGTTTTTTGCTTTTCATTTTTCGCTTTTTGCTTTTCATTTTTCGCTTTTTGCTTTTCGTTTTTGTTTTTGTTTTTGTTTTCGGTTTTTTGCTTTTCATTTTTCGCTTTTTGCTTTTCACTTTTCGCTTTTTGCTTTTCGTTTTTTGTTTTTTGTTTTCGTTTTTTTGCTTTTCATTTTTCGCTTTTTGCTTTTCGTTTTGTTTTTTTGTTTTTGTCTTTGTTCTCGTTTTTTTTGCTTTTCATTTTTCGCTTTTTGCTTTTCGTTTTGGTTTTGGTTTTCTTTTTTGATTTTTTTTTTTTGTTTTCCCTTTTCGTTTTTTTTTTTGCTTTTCGTTTTTTTTTTTTTTTGCTTTTCGTTTTTTTGTTTATTTATTTTTTGAAACCCAAAAGACAAAAGCAAAAACCAAAACCGAAAAGACGAAACCAAAAACCAAAAAGACAAAACCAAAAACCAAAAAGACAAAACCAAAAACCAAAAAGGCAAAAGCAAAAACCAAAAAGGCAAAAACCAAAACCAAAACCCTGAGTGGCCCTCCTGGGCCGGTCCATGGTGCCTTGCGAGCCACGTGATGAACAAACATGGCGGACGGCATCGAAGTCAAGTACAAACCCGGGGTACAAACGTTTGCCCAAAGGACAGAAAGGTATGGACGTGCGTATTATTAATTAAGTTCATATGTAGCTAAACTGTACGTACTAACAATCCCCTATGTTATTTTTAGTTGAAATGTCGGTAATGGCATCAAGTTTATGGGCAATGAGTTTGATATGCGCATGGATTGACCTCAAACTTGTTCTTTCGTATCGGCTGAAGTAGATGAGTATTAAAGAGCTTTGAAAATACGGCGAATTTTGGCGAGAAATACGGACCGAGGTAGCGTTCGGACGGCTTCAATCAGTTGAAGTTGCTCAAACACACCATCGGGAAATATCAAATAATTCGCTTAAAATATTGAGCTTTTATAATTTATAGTATAGACTGCGGACTGCACGAACAAGGTTGAATGAACTATAAATAAGGCTATCATGTTACTCTATGACCCCAGGGCATCTGGTCATTGTCAACTTTCACTATTTCTATTTTCTGCTGTCCAAGTCTATGCTATAAATTAAAGCTCAATATTTTAAGCGAATTATTTGATATTTCCCGATGGTGTGTTTGAGCAACTTCAACTGATCGAAGCCGTCCGAACGCTACCTCGGTCCGTATTCTCGCCAAAATTCGCCGTATTTTCAAAGCTCTTTAATACTCATCTACTAGCTCTTCAGCCGATACGAAAGAACAAGTTTGAGGTCAATCCATGCGCATACCAAACTCATTGCCCATAAACTTGATCCATTACCGACATTTCAACTAAAAATAACATAGGGGATTGTTAGTACGTACAGTTTAGCTACATATGAACTTAATTAATAATACGCACGTCCATACTTTTCTGTCCTTTGGGCAAACGTTTGTACCCCGGGTTTGTACTTGACTTCGAAGCCGTCCGCCATGTTTGTTCATCACGTGGCTCGCAAGGCACCATGGACCGGCCCAGGAGGGCCACTCAGGGTTTTGGTTTTGGTTTTTGCCTTTTTGGTTTTTGCTTTTGCCTTTTTGGTTTTTGCTTGCCTTTTTGGTTTTTGGTTTTGTCTTTTTGGTTTTTGGTTTTTGGTTTCGTCTTTTCGGTTTTGGTTTTTGCTTTTGTCTTTTGGGTTTCAAAAAATAAATAAACAAAAAAACGAAAAGCAAAAAAAAAAACGAAAAGCAAAAAAAAACGAAAAGGGAAAACAAAAACCAAATCAAAAAAGAAAACCAAAACGAAAACGAAAAGCAAAAACCGAAAAGTGAAAAGCAAAAAAACAAAAACAAAAGCAAAAACAAAAACCAAAACCAAAACCAAAAGCAAAAAGCGAAAAATGAAAAGCAAAAAGCGAAAAATGAAAAGCAACTGAAACCGAAAACAAAAACAAAAACGAAAAGCAAAAAGCAAAAAGCGAAAAATGAAAAGCAAAAAACCGAAAACAAAAACCAAAACCAAAAAGCGAAAAATGAAAAGCAAAAAGCGAAAAATGAAAAGCAAAAAACCGAAAACAAAAACGAAAACCCACCAGTGGCCCTCCTGGGCTTCCGTATTTCTTTCCCTTCCGTGCTCTGAGCCCTGAACCATTGTTGTTTCCTAAAAATGTTTGTAGAGTGCGAACACTACCCGTAAAACAGCCACAACGGTTTTAGGGTTCAATAGCATCAAAATATCAACTAAATGTCAACTAAATAGCAGCAAAATACAAAGCATGCAATGCGAAGATCAAAGATGAAGATCGGTCGGCAAGGATCATCTGAACCAATCACCTAATAGCCTCCCTCCCCTAGGCCTAGATTTCATCATTTATGCTTGCAGATCCAAAATCCACCTTCCTGTCTGTCACTTACAGACCCCTGGCCTGTTCAATATGCTGGGCTGGTTGATTGATAGCTGTCATTGAGATTCCTTTTGCTTCTGTCTTTGTCTTCGGTTTTTGAGTGGGAAAAAAAGGAGTTCCTTTTCTCCCCTCACGACCCTGTTAAGACAAAGAGAGTGAAGAAAAGGGAATCTTTGTTCACAGGGTATAAAAATGACAGCTAAGCTATCACAGGGTATCATTTTTATCTAAATACAATATACATTGGCATCCTGTTCACTGCCAAGGCAAATGATGTTCAAGTATATTTCACAGGAAAATAGAATGTGGGATATTAGGTCCATTCACTAAGCAAGGGACACCTATAAATGGGTCAAAACAGCAAATAACTAATCGGCTTATATCCACTATAAGCCTAGGGCTTAGAGCTCGTTAAACTAAGCCATGGCTCACGACCGGGGGGGGGGGGGGGGGGGGGACTCCCTTATAAAAGGGGGTAGGGATGCTCGTCGGAAATTTTGAAAATGACCCCTAAAAGGGAACGGAGTCTCATCTTGGTGGGCGTGGTAGTGAATATTTTTACCCCTAAAAGGGACCAATTTAAAAAGTCATTTTAATAGTATAAAAGACACTAGCATCAAACGCCTTCCACTCTTACAAGTTTAAGAAAACGTTGTCATATAAATCTTTAAGCTATTTTTAAAGAACGTTTTTAAATATCGCTGTTGATTGAATACCCTAAAAGGGACCGGAAAACTCTATTGGTGGTCATTTTTATTTCTGACACCCTAAGTGGGACCAAAACACGAAAAAAACAACTAAAAGGGACGACGAGCATCCCCGCCACTTTGGTATCGGAGTCCCCCCCCCCCCCCCCCCCCAGGGGCTCACGATCCATCAGGTCAATTCAGCCAAATTGTTTGCAACATTGCAGTTTAGTTAGTGACTTATCTTCTCTCATGGGCATGTTTCTAGTTCAACAAAGGAGGTTGTCAAGATAACCAACTTTGAGATAAAGTGGTTTGATCCACTGTAGAAGCAATTAGACTCAAATATATTGGTTTTGTTTCACTATATGGTGGTAATTTGTCCATTTATACTCTATGCGATGTTATAACTGATAAGCTGTGTGATTTTCAAATTTATTGTAATTTAGAAAAAGTCCAAGGCCCCATGAATACCTTGACATGAGCAAGCTCCCTACATCATATGACTGGCGAAATATCAATGGGGTAAACTATGCCAGTGTCACGAGAAACCAACACATTCCTCAATATTGTGGATCTTGTTGGGCTCATGGCACTACAAGTGCTTTGTCAGACAGGATTAACATCAAGAGAAAAGGAAAATGGCCAGTGAACTACCTCTCTGTTCAGCACGTCATAGCTTGTGGTAAGCTTACATTGAAACACTGCACTTGAAGAAAATATATACTTGATGCATTCCACTCAATGCATTCCATGCCACTTAATGCATTCCAAGCCACTCAATGCATTCCACTCAATGCATTCCATGCCACTCAATGCATTCCAAGCCACTCAATGCATTCCATGCCACTCAATGCATTCCACTCAATGCATTCCACTCAATGCATTCCACTCAATGTATTCCATGCCACTCAATGCATTCCATGCCACTCAATGCATTCCACTCAATGCATTCCATGCCACTCAATGCATTCCACTCAATGCATTCCACTCAATGCATTCCACTCAATGCATTCCACTCAATGCATTCCACTCAATGCATTCCACTCAATGCATTCCACTCAATGTATTCCATGCCACTCAATGCATTCCATGCCACTCAATGCATTCCACTCAATGCATTCCACTCAATGCATTCCATGCCACTCAATGCATTCCAAGCCACTCAATGCATTCCACTCAATGTATTCCATGCCACTCAATGCATTCCATGCCACTCAATGCATTCCACTCAATGCATTCCACTCGATGCATTCCACTCAATGTATTCCATGCCACTCAATGCATTCCAAGCCACTCAATGCTTTCCACTCGATGCATTCCACTCAATGTATTCCATGCCACTCAATGCATTCCATGCCACTCAATGTATTCCATGCCACTCAATGCATTCCATGCCACTCAATGCATTCCATGCCACTCAATGCATTCCATGCCACTCAATGCATTCCAAGCCACTCAATGCATTCCATGCCACTCAATGCATTCCATGCCACTCAATGCATTCCACTCAATGCATTCCATGCCACTCAATGTATTCCATGCCACTCAATGTATTCCATGCCACTCAATGTATTCCATGCCACTCAATGTATTCCATGCCACTCAATGCATTCCACTCAATGTATTCCATGCCACTCAATGTATTCCATGCCACTCAATGCATTCCATGCCACTCAATGCATTCCATGCCACTCAATGCATTCCATGCCACTCAATGCATTCCATGCCACTCAATGCATTCCATGCCACTCAATGCATTCCATGCCACTCAATGCATTCCAAGCCACTCAATGCATTCCATGCCACTCAATGCATTCCATGCCACTCAATGCATTCCACTCAATGCATTCCATGCCACTCAATGCATTCCATGCCACTCAATGCATTCCACTCAATGCATTCCATGCCACTCAATGTATTCCAAGCCACTCAATGCATTCCATGCCACTCAATGCATTCCATGCCACTCAATGCATTCCAAGCCACTCAATGCATTTCATGCCACTCAATGCATTCCATGCCACTCAATGCATTCCACTCAATGCATTCCATGCCACTCAATGCATTCCATGCCACTCAATGCATTCCACTCAATGCATTCCATGCCACTCAATGTATTCCATGCCACTCAATGCATTCCACTCAATGCATTCCATGCCACTCAATGCATTCCATGCCACTCATGTATTCCATGCCACTCAGTGCATTCCATGCCACTCAATGCATTGTGGGATGTCTGCAGCCTGTTCATCTCGTAGTCACTATAGTTATCATATATTTGTACTGTTCGTAGGTAAAGCAGGTTCATGTCACGGAGGTGGAGTCCTTGGTGTCTATAAATATGCCCATGAACACGGCATCCCAGATGAAACATGTAATAACTACCAAGCTAAAGACATGCAATGTACTGACTTCAACAAGTGTGGAACTTGTCTTACTTTTGGTGATTGTTTTCCCATCAAAAATTATACTGTATGGAAAGTCAGTGAATTTGGTAAGAACTGTTTATGATGATAAAATGAGGTTTCCATTGATGACTGGTGTATTGACACTGCATAAAGCTAATGTTATAAAACTCTATATTAGGAAATGTCAACGGCGGGATAAGATGATGGCTGAACTCTATGCTCGTGGTCCTATTACCTGTGGTGTCATGGCAACGCAAACATTTGAGAAATACTCTGGTGGGATTTACAAAGAGTACAGTGCCATTCCTATGGTTAATCATTCAGTTTCTGTGGTAGGATGGGGAGTAGAGAACGGTGTTGAGTACTGGATTGTGAGGAATTCATGGGGTGCACCATGGGGTGAGAATGGTTATTTTAGAATTGTAACCAGCAAGTATGACGGTGGTAAAGGCAATCAATATAACTTGGGAGTTGAAAGCGAGTGTTCCTTTGCTGTACCCATTGTTTAGTACTGTATCAGAAAGATAGTGTGCAGACACCCATGGAATATGAGTCTTACGATAATGATAATAGGAATTTATTTAAGGTCAATTACACAGGCAGTGTAATCAAAATAGAGTGGTTAACAAACAATAAGGTAGAATAAATGACTACTACTATAAATGTCTAAAATAAAATGAAATGGGATAATAATAAAAACATGAGTATACAAGCTACTAAAGCTAAATTAATAGACCATATTTTAACTGTGTGCAAACACTAAAACTGTGAAAGTAGTAACTTTAATAGCACTAAATAGTTTCATTGCTGCGATCTAGCACTAATAGGGGACTTGCACTAAGAGGTCATGTAACTCCAACCCCCTGAAGTCGAACAGCATTGTCAAAGTGAACTCCAGAAATGAATCTAATTCTAAATGAAAAGAGCAGCTGGAAATTAGTAAAAGGGCAAAGTTTCAGCTCATAATGTCACAGGAGAAATGACATTAAAAATAAAATCGCAAATTTTATTATGATTCAGTAATACAAAATCTTAGAAAACATTCAATGTGATTTTTAATGTCATTTCTCCTGTGTCAAACAGTATAAGCTAAAACTTCCCTTTTACTAATTTTGAGCTGCTCTTTTCATTTCTGGAGTTCATTTTGACACTGCTGTTTGATTTAAAGTCCTCTATTAGTTGGAACTGTTTGAAGGTTTTAGGGTTTACTCTCTAATATTTATATCTAATATTTGCTAAGATAACCTGAGTACAGTCTCTGTATATTAGCATTGTGTTTATTTACATTATATACTGTAAATGGGCTTTATAATAACTGTGTATATGCTTGTTGTTGAAAATAAAACAGATTACTTGTAAAACAGTCTTTGCCTTTATTGGTGGATCAATTCTATTTTTATATCTTTTTGGCTTCCATATCTCTGCATGATCATTTCTGCATAATAATCTACCGGTAGTTATTATAATAGATGGTAATTATACAACTATTGTTTTTAAAATTATTGGTACTCAAAGACAACCCAAGAGTGAAATAATGTTGTTATAAACAACATTTTTGTAAAGTGTCTTCAAGTAAGAGATAAATACCTCGAACGTCGGCAATAAGCCATATAAATCCCTCGGGCCGTAGGGCCGAGGGATTTATAGGCTTATTGCCGACGTTCGAGGTATTTATCTGACTTATACCCCATTCACACCAAACCTTGTTTAGTTAAACTGAGTTTTTCTCGCTTCTCTAATTCAAGGGCATTTAATTTCACAAGAATCAAACTATCTGGAATTTATACTGTGCAACATAAAGGACAATTTACCAGCAGTTTTGTGCCAAATGTTGTGTGGTGTTTGTAGATAATTTTCTAAACCTGTTTAGTTAAACCACCTTAAACCATGTTTAAGCCTTGGTGTGAACGGGGTATAAGTTTAAATTTGACAAGGTTTTCGCACGAAGCAATCTGAGGCATTTTCTGGTATTTTTTGGAGTGTTATTTAGCATGAATACTATATGAATAGCATGGAGAATAGCATTTCAGTGCTCAATATGAATTCACCAGGATGTATTCATATACAACCCAGGGCTGTATATGGATACATCCCGGTGAATTCATAATGAGCAATTCTATTCTATTGTTCAACCGGTCAATACCGGAGATTAAAAGCCCTATGAATAACAAAGAAAACCGTGTCAAATTTAAACTAAGTGTATATAAAGACTCTGATTCCCAGACAGGAATTTGAGCCCTCGTGATACTAGTCAGGTGCTGTAACCACTGAGCCACTGGGAACTCGTGATGAGTGAGGTATACCTACATTTTGTAGGTCACTATATGATCAGCTTTATTTACACTTTACAGACTTGAAGACACTTATGAAAAAAATCTTATGAACTCTTAGCGAGCGACAAACCATACAGTCATTTCTATGCCATCCTCTATGACATTGGTGTTATATTCACAATAATTAAAATAAGTGAAAAAGACACTCAATTGATATTGCATAAACGTCAATCACAACAGTATTCTCTTCACTGCATCATGGGAAACAGGCAAATTGTTGAGGTATTCAGATCACTATGATATTTTCTTTCCTCCTTGTTTTGTTCCATTGTAGTATGGCTTAGATTTTGCAGTCTGTATAATGATTTATTATCTGATTGACACGGTTTTCTTTGTTCTTTGTAGGGCTTTATATCCCATATATATTGCCCTGCTCATGCATTACGAATGCAAGGGTAATATACAGATATTGACTCAGGCTAGCTATATCTGGTTATTAACCTCGTTCTATTCCTCCCTCAGTCATCTATATGTGGGTATTAAACTTAGAAATTTTCTACTACAACCTTTTTATGAAGAAAAAATATTTTGATAAATGAATGAACCTGGAATCGAACCTACAACCTTTCGCTTATCTAAAAAATACTTTACACTGTATACTACATGTACGTAGCTATCTGATGGAATTTGTTGGACAAAAATTGGTTTTACCCCTTGATGAAGCTCATTAATATTACAGTATACAGAATTGAAAAGCATTTTAGCAGCATTATTATTATTTGTTTAGCATTCCCTCAAGGGAATTTAGGAACAATAAACTGATTAATGACGTCCTTTGGGACTATTTTTTGTGTGAAAACCTTCTAAATCAGATAGGTCGGTTAATTACCTCGAACGTTGGCAATTGTAATTTTAATAGTGTGTCAGTGTTATATAATTATTAAAATAATTACAAAATAACACTGACACACTATTTATCTATTTTATATAACTTAGGAATGATATTTAATGATGATAACTTAATTATCAATAATAATTTCAAGTGGTCCTTAGTAAATGTAATTATACCACAGTGAAGGAAGAAGCTATCAGTCATCCAGTTACACTCTATTCTTCCCCATCTTCAGTAAATTGACATACATTTTAAACTATCTCTACAATGATGTTTAAATTTACCATTGTTTATAACTTCTATAATACATTATTGCTATATATATTATATTTAACTCAACTTTATCTCTATATATACTTCAACATCATAAGGTTATAGTTTACATTATTGATTATTTAATTTATTTGAACATTAGAATCAAAATCAAATTAGATTACAAACAGTGGCATTTTTTCTTTTTAACCACTGACTTCAAGGCATGTTTTGTCTTGTCTTGTTGATCCATCTCCCGCTTGGCTTTTTCATACCAGTCATTCTCTATCAGATACCAAATAGGTGGCCAACGTTGCTGATTGAGAGAACGATGAGTTGCTGGGCTCAACATCTTGAATTCCTTGGGATGCTTACGGCAAACATCCCCATAGTGATTAGCTATGTAGCTGAAGCACCATCCCTCCAACTGTGAGGCATTGTGAAGTTGTGCCTCTATCAAACATGCTGGAAAAATAGGACTTTGTGAGAAATAATACAATACACCTTATTCACGCGTGCTGGTTTTCGAGATCAGAATACTAGGATCTTTCACATACAAATGACCACTGCCATCTGAAAAAGCAATTATTCATTAATATTTTTGGAAAATTCCAATAGTATTGGATAAAATCCCGAGAAGATATCGTAAATGACATTTATAGAGTTTAGTATGGGATTTTGCCGTCATGCGCACCAAGCCTCGTTCTGATGTATTTTCAGAATTAAAAACGTTCATATCTCCACAAGGAAATGTCAATGTTCTCTAAAACTTTTACACTTATCCTATATCAATATCTTCTTTTAGTGGAAAGTGTTAAACCTGGAAATTAAGCAATTTCGAAAAATGTGGTACGCATGACGGCAAAATCCCATACTAAACTCTATAAATGTCATTTACGCTATCTTCTCGGGATTTTATTCAAAACTATTGAAATTTTCCAAAAATATTGATGAATAATTGCTTTTTCAGATGGCAGTGGTCATTTGTATGTGAAAGATCCGAGTATTCTGATCTCGAAAACCAGCACGCATGAATAAGGTCTATAGCAACATATTTCACTTGCAAAATTAAATCATTGAATGCTACACACCAATAACATCCTCGGCTACAGAGAGTTCATGGGTTGCCATGGTTACTTGTAGATCTTTGGTGATAAGTTGTTCACAGGAAGCCACTAATCTTGATAAGCAGAAAAAGTTTGCAAGGCCAATGACATCGAGGGCTTCATTGAGATTCAAAACAGGACAATGACCTGTGTACAAATACT